>JANJGN010001705.1:0-105000 GCA_026770705.1 Isurus oxyrinchus
CTCTCTCTCAGTCCCTCTCTCTCTCTCTCTCTCAGTCCCTCTCTCTCTCTCTCTGTCTCTCTCCCTCTCTCAGTCCCTCTCTCTCTCTCTCTCAGTCCCTCTCTCTCTCTCTCTCTCAGTCTCTCTCTCTCTCAGTCCCTCTCTCTCTCAGTCCTCTCTCTCTCTCAGTCCCTCTGTCCCTCTCTCTCTCTCAGTCCCTCTCTCTCTCTCTCTCTCAGTCCCTCTCCCTTTCTCTCAGTCCCTCTCTCTCTCTCTCTCTCTCAGTCCCTCTCTCTCTCTGTCTCTGTCTCTCTCTCAGTCCCTCTGTCTCTCTCCCGGTCTCTCTCTCTCTCAGTCTCTCTCTCTCTGTCCCTGCCTCTCTCTGTCCCTCTCTCTCTCTCAGTCCCTCTCTCTCTCTCAGTCTCTCCTCCTCTCTCAGTCTCTCCCCCTCTCAGCCTCTCCCCCTCTCAGCCTTTCTCTCTCATTCTATCTCCTCTCCCTCTCTGTCTCTCATCTTCAGTCTCTTTCTCTCCCTCTGTCCTGCTCTAACTCTCTGTCTGTCTCCTGCTCTCTCTCACCCCCCGCTCTCTCTGTCTGTCTCACACCAGCTCTCTCTGTCTGTCTCACTCTGTGTCTCTCTCACCCTGTGTCTCTCTCACACTGTGTCTCTCTCTCACCCTGTGTCTCTCTCTCTCACCCTGTGTCTCTCTCTCTCACCCTGTGTCTCTCTCACCCTGTGTCTCTCTCACCCTGTGTCTCTCTCTTACCCTGTGTCTCTCTCACCCTGTGTCTCTCTCTCTCACCCTGTGTCTCTCTCTCACCCTGTGTCTCTCACCCTGTGTCTCTCTCTCTCACCCTGTGTCTCTCTCACCCTGTGTCTCTCTCTCACCCTGTGTCCTCTCTCTCTCACCCGTGTGTCTCTCTCTCTCACCCTGTGTCTCTCTCACCCTGTGTCTCTCTCTCACCCTGTGTCTCTCTCTCACCCTGTGTCTCTCTCACCCTGTGTCTCTCTCTCTCACCCTGTGTCTCTCTCACCCTGTGTCTCTCTCTCACCCTGTGTCTCTCTCTCACCTGTGTCTCTCTCATCCTGTGTCTCTCTCTCACCCTGTGTCTCTCTCTCTCACCCTGTGTCTCTCTCACCCTGTGTCTCTCTCACCCTGTGTCTCTCTCTCACCTGTGTCTCTCTCACCCTGTGTCGTCTCTCTCTCACCCTGTGTCTCTCTCTCACCCTGTGTCTCTCTCTCACCCTGTGTCTCTCACCCTGTGTCTCTCTCTCACCCTGTGTCTCTCTCACCCTGTGTCTCTCTCACCCTGTGTCTCTCTCTCACCCTGTGTCTCTCTCTCACCCTGTGTCTCTCTCACCCTGTGTCTCTCTCTCACCCTGTGTCTCTCTCTCACCCTGTGTCTCTCTCTCAATCTGTGTCTCTCTCACCCTGTGTCTCTCTCTCTCACCCTGTGTCTCTCTCTCTCACCCTGTGTCTGTCTCTCACCCCTGTGTCTCTCTCACCCTGTGTGTCCTCTCTCTCACCCTGTGTCTCTCTCACCCTGTGTCTCTCTCTCTCACCCTGTGTCTGTCTCTCACCCTGTGTCTCTCTCACCCTGTGTTGTCTCTCTCTCACCCTGTGTCTCTCTCTCACCCTGTGTCTCTCTCACCCTGTGTGTCTCTCTCTCACCCTGTGGTCTCTCTCTCTCACCCTGTGTCTCTCTCACCCTGTGTCTCTCTCACCCTGTGTCTCTCTCTCACCCTGTGTCTCTCTCACCCTGTGTCTCTCTCTCACCCTGTGGTCTCTCTCTCTCACCCTGTGTCTCTCTCACCCTGTGTCTCTCTCACCCTGTGTCTCTCTCACCCTGTGTCTCTCTCTCACCCTGTGTCTCTCTCTCTCACCCTGTGTCTCTCTCACCCTGTGTCTCTCTCACCCTGTGTCTCTCTCTCTCACCCTGTGTCTCTCTCACCCTGTGTCTCTCTCTCACCCTGTGTCTCTCTCTCACCCTGTGTCTCTCTCACCCTGTGTCTCTCTCACCCTGTCTCTCTCTCACCCTGTGTCTCTCTCACCCTGTGTCTCTCTCACCCTGTGTCTCTCTCTCTCACCCTGTGTCTCTCTCACCCTGTGTCTCTCTCTCTCACCCTGTGTCTCTCTCACCCTGTGTCTCTCTCTCACCCTGTGTCTCTCTCACCCTGTGTCTCTCTCTCTCACCTGTGTCTCTCTCACCCTGTGTCTCTCTCACCCTGTGTCTCTCTCTCTCACCCTGTGTCTCTCTCACCCTGTGTCTCTCTCTCTCACCGTGTCTCTCTCACCCTGTGTCTCTCTCACCCTGTGTCTCTCTCTCTCACCCTGTGTCTCTCTCACCCTGTGCTCTCTCTCTCACCGTGTCTCTCTCACCCTGTGTCGCTCTCACCCTGTGTCTCTCTCTCACCCTGTGTCTCTCTCTCTCACCCTGTGTCTCTCTCTCACCCTGTGTCTCTCTCACCCTGTGTCTCTGTCACCCTGTGTCTCTCTCACCCTGTGTCTCTCTCTCACCCTGTGTCTCTCTCTCACCCTGTGTCTCTCACCCTGTGTCTCTCTCTCACCCTGTGTCTCTCTCTCTCACCCTGTGTCTCTCTCTCACCCTGTGTCTCTCTCACCCTGTGTCTCTCTCTCACCCTGTGTCTCTCTCACCCTGTGTCTCTCTCTCTCACCCTGTATCTCTCTCTCACCCTGGTCTCTCTCTCTCACCCTGTGTCCTCTCTCACCCTGTGTCTCTCTCACCCTGTGTCTCTCTCTCACCCTGTGTGTCTCTCTCACCCTGTGTCTCTCTCACCCTGTGTCTCTCTCACCCTGGGTCTCTCTCTCACCCTGTGTCTCTCTCACCCTGTGTCTCTCTCACCCTGTGTCTCTCTCTCACCCTGTGTCACTCTCACCCTGTGTCTCTCTCACCCTGTGTCTCTCTCTCTCACCCTGTGTCTCTCTCACCCTGTGTCTCTCACTCTCACCCTGTGTCTCTCTCACCCTGTGTCTCTCTCACCCTGTGTCTCTCTCACCCTGTGTCTCTCTCTCTCACCCTGTGTCTCTCTCACCCTGTGTCTCTCTCTCACCCTGTGTCTCTCTCTCACCCTGTGTGTCTCTCTCACCCTGTGTCTCTCTCTCACCCTGTGTCTCTCTCACCCTGGGTCTCTCTCTCACCCTGTGTCTCTCTCACCCTGTGTCTCTCTCTCTCACCCTGTGTCAGTCTCACCCTGTGCCCTGTGTCTCTCTCACCCCTGTGTCTCTCTCTCTCACCCTGTGTCTCTCTCTCTCACCCTGTGTCTCTCTCACCCTGTGTCTCTCTCTCACCCTGTGTCTCTCTCTCTCACCCTGTGTCTCTCTCACCCTGTGTCTCTCTCTCACCCTGTGTCTCTCTCACCCTGTGTCTCTCTCACCCTGTGTCTCTCTCACCCTGTCTCTCTCTCACCCTGTCTCTCTCACCCTGTGTCTCTCTCTCACCCTGTGTCTCTCTCACCCTGTGTCTCTCTCACCCTGTGTCTCTCTCTCACCCTGTGTCTCTCTCACCCTGTGTCTCTCTCACCCTGTCTCTCTCTCACCCTGTCTCTCTCTAACCCTGTGTCTCTCTCACCCTGTGTCTCTCTCTCTCACCCTGTGTCACTCTCACCCTGTGTCTCTCTCTCTCACCCTGTGACTCTCTCACCCTGTGTCTCTCTCTCTCACCCTGTGTCCCTCTCACCCTGTGTCTCTCTCTCACCCTGTGTCTCTCTCTCTCACCCTGTGTCCCTCTCACCCTGTGTCTCTCTCTCACCCTGTGTCTCTCTCTCTCACCCTGTGTCTCTCTCTCACCCTGTGTCTCTCTCTCACCCTGTGTCTCTCTCACCCTGTGTCTCTCTCTCTCACCCTGTGTCTCTCTCACCCTGTGTCTCTCTCTCTCACCCTGTGTCTCTCTCTCACCCTGTGTCTCTCTCTCTCACCCTGTGTCTCTCTCTCACCCTGTGTCTCTCTCTCTCACCCTGTGTCTCTCTCTCTCACCCTGTGTCTCTCTATCTCACCCTGTGTCTCTCTCACCCTGTGTCTCTCTCTCACCCTGTGTCTCTCTCACCCTGTGTCTCTCTGTCACCCTGTGTCTCTCTCACCCTGTGTCTCTCTCTCTCACCCTGTGTCTCTCTCTCACCCTGTGTCTCTCTCATCCTGTGTCTCTCTCTCTCACCCTGTGTCTCTCTCTCACCCTGTGTCTCTCTCTCACCCTGTGTCTCTCTCACCCTGTGTCTCTCTCACCCTGTGTCTCTCTCTCTCACCCTGTGTCTCTCTCTCTCACCCAGTGTCTCTCTCTCTCACCCTGTGTCTCTCTCACCCTGTGTCTCTCTCTCTCGCCCTGTGTCTCTCTCTCTCACCCTGTGTCTCTCTCACCCTGTGTCTCTCTCTCACCCTGTGTCTCTCTCTCTCCCTGTCTCTCTCTCTCACCCTGTCGCTCTCTCTCACCCTGTGTCTCTCTCACCCTGTGTCTCTCTCTCTCACCCTGTGTCTCTCTCTCTCCCTGTGTCTCTCTCACCCTGTGTCTCTCTCACCCTGTGTCTCTCTCACCCTGTGTCTCTCTCTCTCACCCTGTGTCTCTCTCACCCTGTGTCTCTCTCTCACCCTGTGTCTCTATCTCTCAACCTGTGTCTCTCTCTCTCACCCTGTGTCTCTCTCACCCTGTGTCTCTCTCACCCTGTGTCTCTCTCTCTCACCCTGTGTCTCTCTCACCCTGTGTCTCTCTCTCTCACCCTGTGTCTCTCTCTCAACCTGTGTCTCTCTCTCTCACCCTGTGTCTCTCTCTCACCCTGTGTCTCTCTCTCACCCTGTGTCTCTCTCTCTCACCCTGTGTCTCTCTCACCCTGTGTCTCTCTCACCCTGTGTCTCTCTCTCTCACCCTGTGTCTCTCTCACCCTGTGTCTCTCTCACCCAGTGTCTCTCTCTCTCACCCTGTGTCTCTCTCACCCTGTGTCTCTCTCTCTCGCCCTGTGTCTCTCTCACCCTGTGTCTCTCTCACCCTGTGTCTCTCTCTCTCACCCTGTGTCTCTCTCACCCTGTGTCTCTCTCACCCAGTGTCTCTCTCTCTCACCCTGTGTCTCTCTCACCCTGTGTCTCTCTCTCTCGCCCTGTGTCTCTCTCACCCTGTGTCTCTCTCACCCTGTGTCTCTCTCTCTCACCCTGTGTCTCTCTCTCACCCTGTGTCTCTCTCACCCTGTGTCTCTCTCTCTCACCCTGTGTCTCTCTCTCTCACCCTGTCTCTCTCTCACCCTGTGTCTCTCTCACCCTGTGTCTCTCTCACCCTGTGTCTCTCTCTCACCCTGTGTCTCTCTCACCCTGTGTCTCTCTCTCTCACCCTGTGTCTCTCTCACCCTGTGTCTCTCTCACCCTGTGTCTCTCTCTCACCCTGTGTCTCTCTCACCCTGTGTCTCTCTCTCTCACCCTGTGTCTCTCTCACCCTGTGTCTCTCTCACCCTGTGTGTCTCTCTCACCCTGTGTCTCTCTCTCTCTCACCCTGTGTCTCTCTCTCTCTCACCCTGTGTCTCTCTCTCACCCTGTGTCTCTCTCACCCTGTGTCTCTCTCTCTCACCCTGTGTCTCTCTCTCTCACCCTGTGTCTCTCTCACCCTGTGTCTCTCTCTCTCACCCTGTGTCTCTCTCTCTCACCCTGTGTCTCTCTCACCCTGTGTCTCTCTCTCTCACCCTGTGTGTCTCTCTCACCCTGTGTCTCTCTCACCCTGTGTCTCTCTCACCCTGTGTCTCTCTCTCACCCTGTGTCTCTCTCACCCTGTGTCTCTCTCACCCTGTGTCTCTCTCTCACCCTGTGTCTCTCTCTCTCACCCTGTGTCTCTCTCTCTCACCCTGTGTCTCTCTCACCCTGTGTCTCTCTCTCACCCTGTGTCTCTCTCTCTCACCCTGTGTCTCTCTCACCCTGTGTCTCTCTCACCCTGTGTCTCTCTCACCCTGTGTCTCTCTCACCCTGTGTCTCTCTCTCTCACCCTGTGTCTCTCTCTCTCACCCTGTGTCTCTCTCACCCTGTGTCTCTCTCTCTCACCCTGTGTCTCTCTCTCTCACCCTGTGTCTCTCTCTCACCCTGTGTCTCTCTCACCCTGTGTCTCTCTCTCACCCTGTGTCTCTCTCACCCTGTGTCTCTCTCACCCTGTCTCTCTCTCTCACCCTGTGTCTCTCTCTCTCACCCTGTGTCTCTCTCACCCTGTGTCTCTCTCTCACCCTGTGTCTCTCTCACCCTGTGTCTCTCTCACCCTGTGTCTCTCTCTCACCCTGTGTCTCTCTCACCCTGTGTCTCTCTCTCTCACCCTGTGTCTCTCTCACCCTGTGTCTCTCTCACCCTGTGTCTCTCTCTCACCCTGTGTCTCTCTCACCCTGTGTCTCTCTCTCTCGCCCTGTGTCTCTCTCACCCTGTGTCTCTCTCTCACCCTGTGTCTCTCTCACCCTGTGTCTCTCTCTCTCACCCTGTGTCTCTCTCACCCTGTGTCTCTCTCTCACCCTGTGTCTCTCTCACCCTGTGTCCTCTCTCACCCTGTGTCTCTCTCTCACCCTGTGTCTCTCTCTCTCACCCTGTGTCTCTCTCTCTCACCCTGTGTCTCTCTCACCCTGTGTCTCTCTCTCACCCTGTGTCTCTCTCTCTCACCCTGTGTCTCTCTCTCACCCTGTGTCTCTCTCTCTCACCCTGTGTCTCTCTCTCACCCTGTGTCTCTCTCACCCTGTGTCTCTCTCACCCTGTGTCTCTCTCACTCTGTGTCTCTCTCACCCTGTGTCTCTCTCTCTCACCTGTCTCTCTCTCTCACCCTGTGTCTCTCTCTCTCACCTGTCTCTCTCTCTCACCCTGTGTCTCTCTCTCTCACCTGTCTCTCTCTCTCACCCTGTGTCTCTCTCACTCTGTGTCTCTCTCTCACCCTGTGTCTCTCTCACCTTGTGTCTCTCTCTCTCACCCTGTGTCTCTCTCACTCTGTGTCTCTCTCTCACCCTGTGTCTCTCTCACCCTGTGTCTCTCTCACCCTGTGTCTCTCTCTCTCACCCTGTGTCTCTCTCTCACCCTGTGTCTCTCTCACCCTGTGTCTCTCTCACCCTGTGTCTCTCTCACCCTGTGTCTCTCTCTCACCCTGTGTCTCTCTCTCACCCTGTGTCTCTCTCACCCTGTGTCTCTCTCACCCTGTGTCTCTCTCTCACCCTGTGTCTCTCTCTCTCACCCTGTGTCTCTCTCTCTCACCCTGTGTCTCTCTCACCCTGTGTCTCTCTCTCACCCTGTGTCTCTCTCTCTCACCCTGTGTCTCTCTCACCCTGTGTCTCTCTCACCCAGTCTCTCTCTCACCCTGTGTCTCTCTCTCACCCTGTGTCTCTCTCACCCTGTGTCTCTCTCACCCTGTGTCTCTCTCTCACCCTGTGTCTCTCTCACCCTGTGTCTCTCTCTCTCACCCTGTGTCTCTCTCACTCTGTGTCTCTCTCTCTCACCCTGTGTCTCTCTCTCTCACCCTGTGTCTCTCTCACCCTGTGTCTCTCTCACACTGTGTCTCTCTCTCACCCTGTGTCTCTCTCACCCTGTGTCTCTCTCACCCTGTGTCTCTCTCTCTCACCCTGTGTCTCTCTCACCCTGTTTCTCTCTCACCCTGTGTCTCTCTCTCACCCTGTGTCTCTCTCACCCTGTGTCTCTCTCTCACCCTGTGTCTCTCTCTCACCCTGTGTCTCTCTCACCCTGTGTCTCTCTCTCTCACCCTGTGTCTCTCTCTCACCCTGTGTCTCTCTCTCACCCTGTGTCTCTCTCTCACCCTGTGTCTCTCTCACTCTGTGTCTCTCTCTCTCACCCTGTCTCTCTCTCTCACCCTGTGTCTCTCTCACCCTGTGTCTCTCTCACCCTGTGTCTCTCTCACCCTGTGTCTCTCTCTCTCACCCTGTGTCTCTCTCTCTCACCCTGTGTCTCTCTCACCCTGTGTCTCTCTCACCCTGTGTCTCTCTCTCTCACCCTGTGTCTCTCTCTCTCACCCTGTGTCTCTCTCACCCTGTGTGTCTCTCTCACCCTGTGTCTCTCTCTCTCACCCTGTGTCTCTCTCACCCTGTGTGTCTCTCTCACCCTGTGTCTCTCTCTCTCACCCTGTGTCTCTCTCACCCTGTGTCTCTCTCACCCTGTGTCTCTCTCTCTCACCCTGTGTCTCTCTCACCCTGTGTCTCTCTCACCCTGTGTCTCTCTCACCCTGTGTCTCTCTCTCTCACCCTGTGTCTCTCTCTCACCCTGTGTCTCTCTCTCACCCTGTGTCTCTCTCTCACCCTGTGTCTCTCACACACTGTGTCTCTCTCTCTCACCCTGTGTCTCTCTCTCACCCTGTGTCTCTCTCACCCTGTGTCTCTCTCTCACCCTGTGTCTCTCTCTCTCACTCTGTGTCTCTCTCACCCTGTGTCTCTCTCTCTCACCCTGTGTCTCTCTCTCACCGTGTCTCTCTCTCACCCTGTGTCTCTCTCTCACCGTGTCTCTCTCTCACCCTGTGTCTCTCTCACCCTGTGTCTCTCTCACCCTGTGTCTCTCTCTCTCACCCTGTGTCTCTCTCACACTGTGTCTCTCTCTCTCACCCTGTGTCTCTCTCACCCTGTGTCTCTCTCTCTCACCCTGTGTCTCTCACCCTGTGTCTCTCTCTCACCCTGTGTCTCTCACCCTGTGTCTCTCTCTCACCCTGTGTCTCTCTCTCTCACCCTGTGTCTCTCTCACCCTGTGTATCTCTCTCACCCTGTGTCTCTCTCTCTCACCCTGTGTCTCTCTCACCCTGTGTCTCTCTCTCTCACCCTGTGTCTCTCTCTCGCCCTGTGTCTCTCTCTCGCCCTGTGTCTCTCTCACCCTGTGTCTCTCTCACCCTGTGTCTCTCTCACCCTGTCTCTCTCACCCTGTGTCTCTCTCTCTCACCCTGTGTCTCTCTCGCCCTGTGTCTCTCTCTCTCACCCTGTGTCTCTCTCTCACCCTGTGTCTCTCTCACCCTGTGTCTCTCTCACCCTGTCTCTCTCACCCTGTGTCTCTCTCTCTCACCCTGTGTCTCTCTCTCTCACCCTGTGTCTCTCTCGCCCTGTGTCTCTCTCACCCTGTGTCTCTCTCACCCTGTGTCTCTCTCTCACCCTGTGTCTCTCTCACCCTGTCTCTCTCACCCTGTGTCTCTCTCTCTCACCCTGTGTCTCTCTCGCCCTGTGTCTCTCTCTCTCACCCTGTGTCTCTCTCTCACCCTGTGTCTCTCTCACCCTGTGTCTCTCTCACCCTGTGTCTCTCTCACCCTGTCTCTCTCACCCTGTGTCTCTCGCTCTCACCCTGTGTCTCTCTCTCTCACCCTGTGTCTCTCTCGCCCTGTGTCTCTCTCACCCTGTGTCTCTCTCACCCTGTGTCTCTCTCACCCTGTGTCTCTCTCTCACCCAGTGACTCTCTCTCTCACCCTGTGTCTCTCTCACCCTGTGTCTCTCTCTCTCACCCTGTGTCTCTCTCGCCCTGTGTCTCTCTCTCACCCTGTGACTCTCTCTCTCACCCTGTGTCTCTCTCACCCTGTGTCTCTCTCTCACCCTGTGTCTCTCTCACCCTGTGTCTCTCTCACCCTGTGTCTCTCTCTCACCCTGTGTCTCTCTCTCACCCTGTGTCTCTCTCACCCTGTGTCTCTCTCTCTCACCCTGTGTCTCTCTCTCTCACCCTGTGTCTCTCTCTCACCCTGTGTCTCTCTCTCACCCTGTGTCTCTCTCACCCTGTGTCTCTCTCTCTCACCCTGTGTCTCTCTCACCCTGTGTCTCTCTCTCTCACCCTGTGTCTCTCTCACCCTGTGTCTCTCTCTCTCACCCTGTGTCTCTCTCTCTCACCCTGTGTCTCTCTCTCACCCTGTGTCTCTCTCACCCTGTGTCTCTCTCTCACCCTGTGTCTCTCTCTCTCACCCTGTGTCTCTCTCTCTCACCCTGTGTCTCTCTCTCACCCTGTGTCTCTCTCACCCTGTGTCTCTCTCTCACCCTGTGTCTCTCTCTCTCACCCTGTGTCTGTCTCACCCTGTGTCTCTCTCTCTCACCCTGTGTCTCTCTCTCACCCTGTGTCTCTCTCTCACCCTGTGTCTCTCTCTCACCCTGTGTCTCTCTCACCCTGTGTCTCTCTCGCCCTGTGTCTCTCTCTCTCACCCTGTGTCTCTCTCTCACCCTGTGTCTCTCTCTCACCCTGTGTCTCTCTCTCTCACCCTGTGTCTCTCTCACCCTGTGTCTCTCTCTCTCACCCTGTGTCTCTCTCACCCTGTGTCTCTCTCGCCCTGTGTCTCTCTCACCCTGTGTCTCTCTCTCACCCTGTGTCTCTCTCTCTCACCCTGTGTCTCTCTCGCCCTGTGTCTCTCTCTCACCCTGTGTCTCTCTCACCCTGTGTCTCTCTCACCCTGTGTCTCTCTCTCACCCTGTGTCTCTCTCTCTCACCCTGTGTCTCTCTCGCCCTGTGTCTCTCTCTCACCCTGTGTCTCTCTCACCCTGTGTCTCTCTCTCTCACCCTGTGTCTCTCTCTCTCACCCTGTGTCTCTCTCACCCTGTGTCTCTCTCACCCTGTGTCTCTCTCTCACCCTGTGTCTCTCTCACCCTGAGTCTCTCTCTCTCACCCTGTGTCTCTCTCACCCTGTGTCTCTCTCTCTCACCCTGTGTCTCTCTCACCCTGTGTCTCTCTCTCTCACCCTGTGTCTCTCTCACCCTGTGTCTCTCTCTCTCACCCTGTGTCTCTCTCTCTCACCCTGTGTCTCTCTCACCCTGTGTCTCTCTCACCCTGTGTCTCTCTCACCCTGTGTCTCTCTCACCCTGTGTCTCTCTCTCTCTCACCCTGTGTCTCTCTCACCCTGTGTCTCTCTCTCACCCTGTGTCTCTCTCTCTCACCCTGTGTCTCTCTCTCTCACCCTGTGTCTCTCTCACCCTGTGTCTCTCTCACCCTGTGTCTCTCTCACCCTGTGTCTCTCTCTCTCACCCTGTGTCTCTCTCACCCTGTGTCTCTCTCTCACCCTGTGTCTCTCTCTCTCACCCTGTGTCTCTCTCACCCTGTGTCTCTCTCTCTCACCCTGTGTCTCTCTCTCACCCTGTGTCTCTCTCACCCTGTGTCTCTCTCTCTCACCCTGTGTCTCTCTCACCCTGTGTCTCTCTCTCTCACCCTGTGTCTCTCTCACCCTGTGTCTCTCTCTCTCACCCTGTGTCTCTCTCACCCTGTGTCTCTCTCTCTCACCCTGTGTCTCTCTCTCACCCTGTGTCTCTCTCACCCTGTGTCTCTCTCACCCTGTGTCTCTCTCTCTCACCCTGTCTCTCTCTCACCCTGTGTCTCTCTCTCTCACCCTGTGTCTCTCTCACCCTGTGTCTCTCTCACCCTGTGTCTCTCTCTCTCACCCTGTGTCTCTCTCACCCTGTGTCTCTCTCTCACCCTGTGTCTCTCTCACCCTGTGTCTCTCTCTCTCACCCTGTGTCTCTCTCACCCTGTCTCTCTCTCACCCTGTGTCTCTCTCTCACCCTGTGTCTCTCTCTCACCCTGTGTCTCTCTCTCTCACCCTGTGTCTCTCTCGCCCTGTGTCTCTCTCTCTCACCCTGTGTCTCTCTCACCCTGTGTCTCTCTCTCTCACCCTGTGTCTCTCTCACCCTGTGTCTCTCTCACCCTGTGTCTCTCTCTCTCACCCTGTGTCTCTCTCACCCTGTGTCTCTCTCTCACCCTGTGTCTCTCTCACCCTGTGTCTCTCTCTCTCACCCTGTGTCTCTCTCACCCTGTGTCTCTCTCTCACCCTGTGTCTCTCTCTCTCACCGTGTGTCTCTCTCTCACCCTGTGTCTCTCTCACCCTGTGTCTCTCTCTCGCCCTGTGTCTCTCTCTCACCCTGTGTCTCTCTCACCCTGTGTCTCTCTCTCAACCTGTGTCTCTCTCACCCTGTGTCTCTCTCACCCTGTGTCTCTCTCACCCTGTGTCTCTCTCACCCTGTGTCTCCCTCACCCTGTGTCTCTCTCACCCTGTGTCTCTCTCTCTCACCCTGTGTCTCTCTCTCTCACCCTGTGTCTCTCTCTCACCCTGTGTCTCTCTCTCTCACCCTGTGTCTCTCTCTCTCACCCTGTGTCTCTCTCACCCTGTGTCTCTCTCTCTCACCCTGTCTCTCTCTCACACTGTGTCTCTCTCTCTCACCCTGTGTCTCTCTCACCCTGTGTCTCCCTCACCCTGTGTCTCTCTCACCCTGTGTCTCTCTCTCTCACCCTGTGTCTCTCTCTCTCACCCTGTGTCTCTCTCACCCTGTGTCTCTCTCACCCTGTGTCTCTCTCTCTCACCCTGTGTCTCTCTCTCACCCTGTTTCTCTCTCACCCTGTGTCTCTCTCACCCTGTGTCTCTCTCACCCTGTGTCTCTCTCTCACCCTGTGTCTCTCTCACCCTGTGTCTCTCTCACCCTGTGTCTCTCACCCTGTGTCTCTCTCTCTCACCCTGTGTCTCTCTCTCTCACCCTGTGTCTTCTCACCCTGTGTCTCTCTCACCCTGTGTCTCTCTCTCACCCTGTGTCTCTCTCACCCTGTGTGTCTCTCACCCTGTGTCTCTCTCACCCTGTGTCTCTCTCTCTCACCCTGTGTCTCTCTCTCTCACCCTGTGTCTCTCTCACCCTGTGTCTCTCTCTCTCGCCCTGTGTCTCTCTCTCTCACCCTGTGTCTCTCTCACCCTGTGTCTCTCTCTCACCCTGTGTCTCTCTCACCCTGTGTCTCTCTCTCACCCTGTGTCTCTCTCACCCTGTGTCTCTCTCTCACCCTGTGTCTCTCTCACCCTGTGTCTCTCTCACCCTGTGTCTCTCACCCTGTGTCTCTCTCTCACCCTGTGTCTCTCTCACCCTGTGTCTCTCTCTCACCCTGTCTCTCTCTCACCCTGTGTCTCTCTCTCTCACCCTGTGTCTCTCTCACCCTGTGTCTCTCTCACCCTGTGTCTCTCTCTCACCCTGTGTCTCTCTCACCCTGTGTCTCTCTCTCACCCTGTGTCTCTCTCACCCTGTGTCTCTCTCTCACCCTGTGTCTCTCTCACCCTGTGTCTCTCTCACCCTGTGTCTCTCACCCTGTGTCTCTCTCTCACCCTGTGTCTCTCTCACCCTGTGTCTCTCTCTCACCCTTTGTCTCTCTCACCCTGTGTCTCTCTCACCCTGTGTCTCTCTCACCCTGTGTCTCTCTCTCTCACCCTGTGTCTCTCTCACCCTGTGTCTCTCTCTGACCCTGTGTCTCTCTCACCCTGTGTCTCTCTCACCCTGTGTCTCTCTCTCACCCTGTGTCTCTCTCACCCTGTGTCTCTCTCACCCTGTGTCTCTCTCACCCTGTGTCTCTCTCACCCTGTGTCTCTCTCACCCTGTGTCTCTCTCACCCTGTGTCTCTCTCACCCTGTGTCTCTCTCTCACCCTTTGTCTCTCTCACCCTGTGTCTCTCTCTCACCCTGTGTCTCTCTCACCCTGTGTCTCTCTCACCCTGTGTCTCTCTCACCCTGTGTCTCTCTCTCTCACCCTGTGTCTCTCTCACCCTGTGTCTCTCTCACCCTGTCTCTCTCTCTCACCCTGTGTCTCTCTCTCTCTCACCCTGTGTCTCTCTCACCCTGTGTCTCTCTCTCACCCTGTGTCTCTCTCTCTCACCCTGTGTCTCTCTCACCCTGTGTCTCTCTCTCACCCTGTGTCTCTCTCTCACCCTGTGTCTCTCTCACCCTGTGTCTCTCTCACCCTGTGTCTCTCTCTCACCCTGTGTCTCTCGCTCTCACCCTGTGTCTCTCTCACCCTGTGTCTCTCTCTCTCACCCTGTGTCTCTCTCTCACCCTGTGTCTCTCTCTCTCACCCTGTGTATCTCTCACCCTGTGTCTCTCTCACCCTGTGTCTCTCTCTCTCACCCTGTGTCTCTCTCTCACCCTGTGTCTCTCTCACCCTGTGTCTCTCTCACCCTGTGTCTCTCTCTCACCCTGTGTCTCTCTCACCCTGTGTCTCTCTCTCTCACCCTGTGTCTCTCTCACCCTGTGTCTCTCTCACCCTGTGTCTCTCTCTCTCACCCTGTGTCTCTCTCTCACCCTGTGTCTCTCTCACACTGTGTCTCTCTCTCTCACCCTGTGTCTCTCTCTCACCCTGTGTCTCTCTCTCACCCTGTGTTTCTCTCACCCTGTGTCTCTCTCTCTCACCCTGTGTCTCTCTCTCACCCTGTGTCTCTCTCTCACCCTGTGTGTCTCTCTCACCCTGTGTCTCTCTCTCACCCTGTGTCTCTCTCACCCTGTGTCTCTCTCTCACCCTGTGTCTCTCTCTCACCCTGTGTCTCTCTCACCCTGTGTCTCTCTCTCACCCTGTGTCTCTCTCTCTCACCCTGTGTCTCTCTCACCCTGTGTCTCTCTCACCCTGTGTCTCTCTCTCTCACCCTGTGTCTCTCTCACCCTGTGTCTCTCTCTCTCACCCTGTGTCTCTCTCACCCTGTGTCTCTCTCACCCTGTGTCTCTCTCTCTCACCCTGTGTCTCTCTCACCCTGTGTCTCTCTCTCTCACCCTGTGTCTCTCTCACCCTGTGTCTCTCTCACCCTGTGTCTCTCTCTCACCCTGTGTCTCTCTCACCCTGTGTCTCTCTCTCTCACCCTGTGTCTCTCTCTCACCCTGTGTCTCTCTCTCACCCTGTGTCTCTCTCTCTCACCCTGTGTCTCTCTCTCACCCTGTGTCTCTCTCTCACCCTGTGTCTCTCTCTCTCGCCCTGTGTCTCTCTCTCTCACCCTGTGTCTCTCTCTCTCGCCCTGTGTCTCTCTCTCTCACCCTGTGTCTCTCTCTCACCCTGTGTCTCTCTCTCACCCTGTGTCTCTCTCACCCTGTGTCTCTCACTCACCCTGTGTCTCTCTCTCACCCTGTGTCTCTCTCACCCTGTGTCTCTCTCTCACCCTGTGTCTCTCTCACCCTGTGTCTCTCTCACCCTGTGTCTCTCTCACCCTGTGTCTCTCTCTCACCCTGTGTCTCTCTCACCCTGTGTCTCTCTCTCTCTCACCCTGTGTCTCTCTCACCCTGTGTCTCTCTCACCCTGTGTCTCTCTCACCCTGTGTCTCTCTCACCTTGTGTCTCTCTCTCTCACCCTGTGTCTCTCTCTCACCCTGTGTCTCTCTCTCACCCTGTGTCTCTCTCTCTCACCCTGTCTCTCTCTCACCCTGTCTCTCTCTCACCCTGTGTCTCTCTCACCCTGTGTCTCTCTCTCACCCTGTGTCTCTCTCTCTCACCCTGTGTCTCTCTCACCCTGTCTCTCTCTCACCCTGTGTCTCTCTCTCACCCTGTGTCTCTCTCTCTCACCCTGTGTCTCTCTCACCCTGTGTCTCTCTCACCCTGTGTCTCTCTCTCTCACCCTGTGTCTCTCTCACCCTGTGTCTCTCTCTCTCACCCTGTGTCTCTCTCACCTTGTGTCTCTCTCACCCTGTGTCTCTCTCACCCTGTGTCTCTCTCTCTCACCCTGTGTCTCTCTCTCATCCTGTGTCTCTCCCTCTCGCCCTGTGTCTCTCTCACCCTGTGTCTCTCTCTCTCACCCTGTGTCTCTCTCACCCTGTGTCTCTCTCACCCTGTGTCTCTCTCTCTCACCCTGTGTCTCTCTCACCCTGTGTCTCTCTCTCTCACCCTGTGTCTCTCTCACCCTGTGTCTCTCTCTCACCCTGTGTCTCTCTCTCTCACCCTGTGTCTCTCTCACCCTGTGTCTCTCTCTCTCACCCTGTGTCTCTCTCACCTTGTGTCTCTCTCACCCTGTGTCTCTCTCTCTCACCCTGTGTCTCTCTCACCCTGTGTCTCTCTCTCTCACCCTGTGTCTCTCTCACCTTGTGTCTCTCTCTCTCACCCTGTGTCTCTCTCACCTTGTGTCTCTCTCACCCTGTGTCTCTCTCACCCTGTGTCTCTCTCTCTCACCCTGTGTCTCTCTCACCCTGTGTCTCTCTCACCCTGTGTGTCTCTCACCCTGTGTCTCTCTCACCCTGTGTGTCTCTCACCCTGTGTCTCTCTCTCACCCTGTGTCTCTCTCTCTCACCCTGTCTCTCTCTCACCCTGTGTCTCTCTCTCACGCTGTGTCTCTCTCTCACCCTGTGTCTCTCTCTCTCACCCTGTGTCTCTCTCTCTCACCCTGTGTGTCTCTCACCCTGTGTGTCTCTCACCCTGTGTCTATCTCACCCTGTGTGTCTCTCACCCTGTGTCTCTCTCACCCTGTGTCTCTCTCTCACCCTGTGTCTCTCACACCCTGTGTCTCTCTCTCTCACCCTGTGTCTCTCTCTCACCCTGTGTCTCTCTCACCCTGTGTGTCTCTCACCCTGTGTCTCTCTCTCACCCTGTGTCTCTCTCTCACCCTGTGTCTCTCTCACCCTGTGTCTCTCTCTCACCCTGTGTCTCTCACACCCTGTGTCTCTCTCTCTCACCCTGTGTCTCTCTCTCACCCTGTGTCTCTCTCACCCTGTGTGTCTCTCACCCTGTGTCTCTCTCTCACCCTGTGTCTCTCTCTCACCCTGTGTCTCTCTCACCCTGTGTGTCTCTCACCCTGTGTCTCTCTCTCAACCTGTGTCTCTCTCACCCTGTGTGTCTCTCACCCTGTGTCTCTCTCTCACCCTGTGTCTCTCTCACCCTGTGTCTCTCTCACCCTGTGTCTCTCTCTCTCACCCTGTGTCTCTCTCTCTCACCCTGTGTCTCTCTCACCCTGTGTCTCTCTCTCACCCTGTGTCTCTCTCACCCTGTGTCTCTCTCACCCTGTGTCTCTCTCACCCTGTGTCTCTCTCTCACCATGAGTCTCTCTCTCTCACCCTGTGTCTCTCTCACCCTGTGTCTCTCTCTCACCCTGTGTCTCTCTCACCCTGTGTCTCTCTCTCTCTCACCCTGTGTCTCTCTCACCCTGTGTCTCTCTCTCTCACCCTGTGTCTCTCTCACCCTGTGTCTCTCTCACCCTGTGTCTCTCTCTCTCACCCTGTCTCTCTCACCCTGTGTCTCTCTCTCTCACCCTGTGTCTCTCTCTCTCACCCTGTGTCTCTCTCACCCTGTGTCTCTCTCTCTCACCCTGTGTCTCTCTCACCCTGTGTCTCTCTCTCACCCTGTGTCTCTCTCACCCTGTGTCTCTCTCTCTCACCCTGTGTCTCTCTCTCACCCTGTGTCTCTCTCTCACCCTGTGTCTCTCTCTCTCACCCTGTGTCTCTCTCTCTCACCCTGTGTCTCTCTCACCCTGTGTCTCTCTCACCCTGTGTCTCTCTCTCACCCTGTGTCTCTCTCTCACCCTGTGTCTCTCTCACCCTGTGTCTCTCTCACCCTGTGTCTCTCTCTCACCCTGTGTCTCTCTCTCTCACCCTGTGTCTCTCTCTCACCCTGTGTCTCTCTCTCTCACCCTGTGTCTCTCTCTCTCACCCTGTGTCTCTCTCACCCTGTGTCTCTCTCACCCTGTGTCTCTCTCTCACCCTGTGTCTCTCTCACCCTGTGTCTCTCTCTCTCACCCTGTGTCTCTCTCTCTCACCCTGTGTCTCTCTCACCCTGTGTCTCTCTCACCCTGTGTCTCTCTCACCCTGTGTCTCTCTCTCTCACCCTGTGTCTCTCTCACCCTGTCTCTCTCTCACCCTGTGTCTCTCTCTCTCACCCTGTGTCTCTCTCACCCTGTGTCTCTCTCTCTCACCCTGTGTCTCTCTCACCCTGTGTCTCTCTCTCACCCTGTGTCTCTCTCACCCTGTGTCTCTCTCACCCTGTGTCTCTCTCATACCCTGTGTCTCTCTCACCCTGTGTCTCTCTCTCTCACCCTGTGTCTCTCTCTCACCCTGTGTCTCTCTCACCCTGTGTCTCTCTCTCACCCTGTGTCTCTCTCACCCTGTGTCTCTCTCACCCTGTGTGTCTCTCACCCTGTGTCTCTCTATCTCACCCTGTGTCTCTCTCTCACCCTGTGTCTCTCTCTCACCCTGTGTCTCTCTCTCTCACCCTGTGTCTCTCTCACCCTGTGTCTCTCTCTCTCACCCTGTGTCTCTCTCTCACCCTGTGTCTCTCTCTCACCCTGTGTCTCTCTCTCACCCTGTGTCTCTCTCGCCCTGTATCTCTCTCTCTCGCCCTGTGTCTCTCTCTCTCACCCTGTGTCTCTCTCACCCTGTGTCTCTCTCACCCTGTGTCTCTCTCACCCTGTGTCTCTCTCTCTCACCCTGTGTCTCTCTCACCCTGTGTCTCTCTCTCTCGCCCTGTGTCTCTCTCACCCTGTGTCTCTCTCACCCTGCGTCTCTCTCTCTCACCCTGTGTCTCTCTCTCACCCTGTGTCTCTCTCTCTCACCCTGTGTCTCTCTCTCACCCTGTGTCTCTCTCTCTCACCCTGTGTCTCTCTCACCCTGTGTCTCTCTCACCCTGTGTCTCTCTCTCTCACCCTGTGTCTCTCTCTCACCCTGTGTCTCTCTCACCCTGTGTCTCTCTCACCCTGTGTCTCTCTCACCCTGTGTCTCTCTCTCTCACCCTCTGTCTCTCTCTCACCCTGTGTCTCTCTCACCCTGTGTCTCTCTCACCCTGTGTCTCTCTCACCCTGTGTCTCTCTCTCTCACCCTGTGTCTCTCTCTCACCCTGTGTCTCTCTCACCCTGTGTCTCTCTCTCTCACCCTGTGTCTCTCTCACCCTGTGTCTCTCTCACCCTGTGTCTCTCTCTCACCCTGTGTCTCTCTCACCCTGTGTCACTCTCACCCTGTGTCTCTCTCTCTCACCCTGTGTCTCTCTCACCCTGTGTCTCTCTCTCTCACCCTGTGTCTCTCTCACCCTGTGTCTCTCTCACCCTGTGTCTCTCTCACCCTGTGTCTCTCTCTCACCCTGTGTCTCTCTCACCCTGTGTCTCTCTCTCTCACCCTGTGTCTCTCTCACCCTGTGTCTCTCTCACCCTGTGTCTCTCTCTCTCACCCTGTGTCTCTCTCTCACCCTGTGTCTCTCTCACCCTGTGTCTCTCTCTCTCACCCTGTGTCTCTCTCTCACCCTGTGTCTCTCTCTCTCACCCTGTGTCTCTCTCTCTCACCCTGTGTCTCTCTCACCCTGTGTCTCTCTCACCCTGTGTCTCTCTCTCACCCTGTGTCTCTCTCTCTCACCCTGTGTCTCTCTCTCACCCTGTGTCTCTCTCACCCTGTGTCTCTCTCTCTCACCCTGTGTCTCTCTCACCCTGTGTCTCTCTCACCCTGTGTCTCTCTCACCCTGTGTCTCTCTCACCCTGTGTCTCTCTCACCCTGTGTCTCTCTCTCACCCTGTGTCTCTCTCACCCTGTGTCACTCTCACCCTGTGTCTCTCTCTCTCACCCTGTGTCTCTCTCACCCTGTGTCTCTCTCTCTCACCCTGTGTCTCTCTCACCCTGTGTCTCTCTCACCCTGTGTCTCTCTCACCCTGTGTCTCTCTCTCACCCTGTGTCTCTCTCACCCTGTGTCTCTCTCTCTCACCC
Source organism: Isurus oxyrinchus (assembly GCA_026770705.1). Lineage (NCBI taxonomy): Eukaryota > Metazoa > Chordata > Chondrichthyes > Lamniformes > Lamnidae > Isurus > Isurus oxyrinchus. Next base: position 19,328 of record JANJGN010001705.1, read on the forward strand.
TGTGTCTCTCTCACCCTGTGTCTCTCTCTCGCCCTGTGTCTCTCTCTCACCCTGTGTCTCTCTCTCTCGAACTGTGTCTCTCTCACCCTGTGTCTCTCTCACCCTATGTCTCTCTCTCTCACCCTGTGTCTCTCTCACCCTGTCTCTCTCTCACCCTGTGTCTCTCTCACCCTGTGTCTCTCTCACCCTGTGTCTCTCTCACCCTGTGTCTCTCTCACCCTGTGTCTCTCTCACACTGTGTCTCTCTCACCCTGTGTCTCTCTCTCTCACCCTGTGTCTCTCTCACCCTGTGTTTCTCTCACCCTGTGTCTCTCTCTCTCACCCTGTGTCTCTCTCTCACCCTGTGTCTCTCTCACCCTGTGTCTCTCTCACCCTGTGTCTCTCTCTCTCACCCTGTGTCTCTCTCACCCTGTGTCTCTCTCTCTCACCCTGTGTCTCTCTCTCTCACCCTGTGTCTCTCTCACCCTGTGTCTCTCTCTCTCACCCTGTGTCTCTCTCACCCTGTGTCTCTCTCACCCTGTGTCTCTCCCTCTGACCCTGTGTCTCTCTCTCACCCTGTGTCTCTCTCACCCTGTGTCTCTCTCTCTCTGACCCTGTGTCTCTCTCTCTCACCCTGTGTCTCTCTCTCTCACCCTGTGTCTCTCTCACCCTGTGTCTCTCTCACCCTGTGTCTCTCTCTCTCACCCTGTGTCTCTCTCACCCTGTGTCTCTCTCACCCTGTGTCTCTCTCTCTCACCCTGTGTCTCTCTCACCCTGTGTCTCTCTCTCTCACCCTGTGTCTCTCTCACCCTGTGTCTCTCTCACCCTGTGTCTCTCTCTCACCCTGTGTCTCTCTCACCCTGTGTCTCTCTCTCTCACCCTGTGTCTCTCTCACCCTGTGTCTCTCTCACCCTGTGTCTCTCTCTCACCCTGTGTCTCTCTCACCCTGTGTCTCTCTCACCCTGTGTCTCTCTCTCTCACCCTGTGTCTCTCTCACCCTGTGTCTCTCTCTCACCCTGTGTCTCTCTCACCCTGTGTCTCTCTCACCCTGTGTCTCTCTCTCTCACCCTGTGTCTCTCTCACCCTGTGTCTCTCTCTCACCCTGTCTCTCTCTCACCCTGTGTCTCTCTCTCACCCTGTGTCTCTCTCTCTCACTCTGTGTCTCTCTCTCACCCTGTGTCTCTCTCACCCTGTGTCTCTCTCACCCTGTGTCTCTCTCACCCTGTGTCTCTCTCTCTCACCCTGTGTCTCTCTCTCACCCTGTGTCTCTCTCTCTCACCCTGTGTCTCTCTCTCACCCTGTGTCTCTCTCTCACCCTGTGTCTCTCTCTCTCACCCTGTGTCTCTCTCTCACCCTGTGTCTCTCTCTCTCACCCTGTGTCTCTCTCACCCTGTGTCTCTCTCACCCTGTGTCTCTCTCTCTCACCCTGTGTCTCTCTCACCCTGTGTCTCTCTCTCTCACCCTGTGTCTCTCTCACCCTGTGTCTCTCTCTCTCACCCTGTGTCTCTCTCACCCTGTGTCTCTCTCTCTCACCCTGTGTCTCTCTCACCCTGTGTCTCTCTCTCACCCTGTGTCTCTCTCTCACCCTGTGTCTCTCTCACCCTGTGTCTCTCTCACACCCTGTCTCTCTCTCACCCTGTGTCTCTCTCACCCTGTGTCTCTCTCTCTCACCCTGTGTCTCTCTCACCCTGTGTCTCTCTCACCCTGTGTCTCTCTCTCACCCTGTGTCTCTCTCTCACCCTGTGTCTCTCTCACCCTGTGTCTCTCTCTCACCCTGTGTCTCTCTCACCCTGTGTCTCTCTCTCTCTCACCCTGTGTCTCTCTCTCTCACCCTGTGTCTCTCTCACTCTGTGTCTCTCTCTCAGCCTGTGTCTCTCTCACCCTGTGTCTCTCTCTCTCACCCTGTGTCTCTCTCACCCTGTGTCTCTCTCACCCTGTGTCTCTCTCACCCTGTGTCTCTCTCTCTCACCCTGTGTCTCTCTCACCCTGTGTGTCTCTCACCCTGTGTCTCTCTCTCTCACCCTGTGTCTCTCTCACCCTGTGTCTCTCTCTCTCACCCTGTGTCTCTCTCTCACCCTGTGTCTCTCTCTCTCACCCTGTGTCTCTCTCACCCTGTCTCTCTCACCCTTTGTCTCTCTCACCCTGTGTCTCTCTCTCACCCTGTGTCTCTCTCTCACCCTGTGTCTCTCTCTCTCATCCTGTGTCTCTCTCACCCTGTGTCTCTCTCTCACCCTGTGTCTCTCTCACCCTGTGTCTCTCTCACCCTGTGTCTCTCTCACCCTGTGTCTCTCTCTCTCACCCTGTGTCTCTCTCACCCTGTGTCTCTCTCTCACCCTGTGTCTCTCTCACCCTGTGTCTCTCTCTCTCACCCTGTGTCTCTCTCTCTCACCCTGTGTCTCTCTCTCTCACCCTGTGACTCTCTCACCCTGTGTCTCTCTCATCCTGTGTCTCTCTCTCTCACCCTGTGTCTCTCTCTCTCACCCTGTGTCTCTCTCTCTCACCCTGTGTCTCTCTCTCACCCTGTGTCTCTCTCACCCTGTGTCTCTCTCACCCTGTGTCTCTCTCTCACCCTGTGTCTCTCTCTCACCCTGTGTCTCTCTCTCTCACCCTGTGTCTCTCTCACCCTGTGTCTCTCTCACCCTGTGTCTCTCTCTCTCACCCTGTGTCTCTCTCTCACCCTGTGTCTCTCTCACCCTGTGTCTCTCTCTCTCACACTGTGTCTCTCTCACCCTGTGTCTCTCTCACCCTGTGTCTCTCTCACCCTGTGTCTCTCTCTCTCACCCTGTGTCTCTCACTCTGTGTGTCTCTCTCACCCTGTGTCTCTCTCTCACCCTGTGTCTCTCTCTCTCACCCTGTGTCTCTCTCTCTCACCCTGTGTCTCTCTCACCCTGTGTCTCTCTCACCCTGTGTCTCTCTCTCACCCTGTGTCTCTCTCTCTCACCCTGTGTCTCTCTCACCCTGTGTCTCTCTCTCACCCTGTGTCTCTCTCTCACCCTGTGTCTCTCTCACCCTGTCTCTCTCTCTCACCCTGTGTCTCTCTCACCCTGTGTCTCTCTCACCCTGTGTCTCTCTCTCTCACCCTGTGTCTCTCTCACCCTGTGTCTCTCTCTCTCACCCTGTGTCTCTCTCTCACCCTGTGTCTCTCACCCTGTGTCTCTCTCACCCTGTGTCTCTCTCTCTCACCCTGTGTCTCTCTCACCCTGTGTCTCTCTCACCCTGTGTCTCTCTCTCACCCTGTGTCTCTCTCTCTCACCCTGTGTCTCTCTCACCCTGTGTCTCTCTCTCACCCTGTGTCTCTCTCTCACCCTGTGTCTCTCTCTCTCACCCTGTGTCTCTCTCTCTCACCCTGTGTCTCTCTCTCACCCTGTGTCTCTCTCACCCTGTGTCTCTCTCACCCTGTGTCTCTCTCACCCTGTGTCTCTCTCACCCTGTGTCTCTCTCACCCTGTGTCTCTCTCTCACCCTGTGTCTCTCTCTCTCACCCTGTGTCTCTCTCACCCTGTGCCTCTCTCTCTCACCCTGTGTCTCTCTCTCACCCTGTGTCTCTCTCTCTCACCCTGTGTCTCTCTCACCCTGTGTCTCTCTCACCCTGTGTCTCTCTCACCCTGTGTCTCTCTCTCACCCTGTGTCTCTCTCACTCTGTGTCTCTCTCTCACCCTGTGTCTCTCTCTCTCACCCTGTGTCTCTCTCACCCTGTGTCTCTCTCTCTCACCCTGTGTCTCTCTCACCCTGTGTCTCTCTCTCACCCTGTGTCTCTCTCACCCTGTGTCTCTCTCTCTCACCCTGTGTCTCTCTCACTCTGTGTCTCTCTCTCACCCTGTGTCTCTCTCACCCTGTGTCTCTCTCTCACCCTGTGTCTCTCTCACCCTGTGTCTCTCTCACCCTGTGTCTCTCTCACCCTGTGTCTCTCTCTCTCACCCTGTGTCTCTCTCTCTCACCCTGTGTCTCTCTCACCCTGTGTCTCTCTCACCCTGTGTCTCTCTCTCTCACCCTGTGTCTCTCTCACCCTGTGTCTCTCTCACCCTGTGTCTCTCTCTCGCCCTGTGTCTCTCTCTCTCACCCTGTGTCTCTCTCACCCTGTGTCTCTCTCTCACCCTGTGTCTCTCTCACCCTGTGTCTCTCTCTCACCCTGTGTCTCTCTCACCCTGTGTCTCTCTCTCTCACCCTGTGTCTCTCTCTCACCCTGTGTCTCTCTCACCCTGTGTCTCTCTCTCTCACCCTGTGTCTCTCTCTCTCACCCTGTGTCTCTCTCTCTCACTCTGTCTCTCTCACCCTGTGTCTCTCTCACCCTGTGTCTCTCTCACCCTGTGTCTCTCTCTCTCACCCTGTGTCTCTCTCACCCTGTGTCTCTCTCACCCTGTGTCTCTCTCTCTCACCCTGTGTCTCTCTCTCACCCTGTGTCTCTCTCACCCTGTGTCTCTCTCACCCTGTGTCTCTCTCTCTCACCCTGTGTCTCTCACTCTCACACTGTGTCTCTCTCACCCTGTGTCTCTCTCACCCTGTGTCTCTCTCACCCTGTCTCTCTCTCTCACCCTGTGTCTCTCTCACCCTGTGTCTCTCTCACCCTGTGTCTCTCTCTCTCACCCTGTGTCTCTCTCACCCTGTGTCTCTCTCTCACCCTGTGTCTCTCTCACCCTGTGTCTCTCTCTCTCACCCTGTGTCTCTCTCTCACCCTGTGTCTCTCCCTCACCCTGTGTCTCTCTCTCACCCTGTGTCTCTCACCCTGTGTCTCTCTCTCTCCCTGTGTCTCTCTCTCTCACCCTGTGTCTCTCTCTCACACTGTGTCTCTCTCACCCTGTGTCTCTCTCACCCTGTGTCTCTCTCTCACCCTGTGTCTCTCACCCTGTGTCTCTCTCACCCTGTCTCTCTCTCTCACCCTGTGTCTCTCTCACCCTGTGTCTCTCTCTCTCACCCTGTGTCTCTCTCACCCTGTGTCTCTCTCTCTCACCCTGTGTCTCTCTCACCCTGTGTCTCTCTCACCCTGTGTCTCTCTCTCACCCTGTGTCTCTCACCCTGTGTCTCTCTCTCTCACCCTGTGTCTCTCTCTCTCACCCTGTGTCTCTCTCACCCTGTGTCTCTCTCACCCTGTGTCTCTCTCTCTCACCCTGTGTCTCTCTCACCCTGTGTCTCTCTCACCCTGTGTCTCTCTCTCACCCTGTGTCTCTCTCTCTCACCCTGTGTCTCTCTCACCCTGTGCCTCTCTCTCTCACCCTGTGTCTCTCTCTCACCCTGTGTCTCTCTCTCTCACCCTGTGTCTCTCTCAACCTGTGCCTCTCTCACCCTGTGTCTCTCACTCACCCTGTGTCTCTCTCACCCTGTGTCTCTCTCTCACCCTGTGTCTCTCTCACCCTGTGTCTCTCTCTCACCCTGTGTCTCTCTCTCACCCTGTGTCTCTCTCACCCTGTGTCTCTCTCTCTCACCCTGTGTCTCTCTCACCCTGTGTCTCTCTCACCCTGTGTCTCTCTCACCCTGTGTCTCTCTCTCACCCTGTGTCTCTCTCTCTCACCCTGTGTCTCTCTCACCCTGTGTGTCTCTCTGACCCTGTGTCTCTCTCACCCTGTGTCTCTCTCTCTAACCCAGTGTCTCTCTCTCACCCTGTGTCTCTCTCACCCTGTGTCTCTCTCACCCTGTGTCTCTCTCACCCTGCGTCTCTCTCACCCTGTGTCTCTCTCTCTCACCCTGTGTCTCTCTCTCACCCTGTGTCTCTCTCTCACCCTGTGTCTCTCTCACCCTGTGTCTCTCTCTCTCACCCTGTGTCTCTCTCTCACCCTGTGTCTCTCTCACCCTGTGTCTCTCTCACCCTGTGTCTCTCTCTCTCACCTTGTGTCTCTCTCACCCTGTGTCTCTCTCACCCTGTGTCTCTCTCTCTCACCCTGTGTCTCTCTCACCCTGTGTCTCTCTCTCTCACCCTGTGTCTCTCTCTCACCCTGTGTCTCTCTCACCCTGTGTCTCTCTCTCTCACCCTGTGTCTCTCTCTCTCACCCTGTGTCTCTCTCACCCTGTGTCTCTCTCTCTCACCCTGTGTCTCTCTCTCACCCTGTGTCTCTCTCACCCTGTGTCTCTCTCACCCTGTGTCTCTCTCACCCTGTGTCTCTCTCACCCTGTCTCTCTCTCACCCTGTGTCTCTCTCTCACCCTGTGTCTCTCTCTCACCCTGTGTCTCTCTCACCCTGTGTCTCTCTCTCTCACCCTGTGTCTCTCTCGCCCTGTGTCTCTCTCACCCTGTGTCTCTCTCACCCTGTGTCTCTCTCACCCTGTGTCTCTCTCTCTCACCCTGTGTCTCTCTCTCACCCTGTGTCTCTCTCACCCTGTGTCTCTCTCTCTCACCCTGTGTCTCTCTCACCCTGTGTCTCTCTCTCACCCTGTCTCTCTCTCTCTCACCCTGTGTCTCTCTCTCTCACCCTGTGTCTCTCTCTCTCACCCTGTGTCTCTCTCTCTGACCCTGTGTCTCTCTCACCCTGTGTCTCTCTCTCTCACCCTGTGTCTCTCTCACCCTGTGTCTCTCTCTCTCACCCTGTATCTCTCTCACCCTGTGTCACTCTCTCACCCTGTGTCTCTCTCACCCTGTGTCTCTCTCTCTCTCCCTGTGTCTCTCTCACCCTGTGTCTCTCTCTCTCACCCTGTGTCTCTCTCTCACCCTGTGTCTCTCTCTCACCCTGTGTCTCTCTCTCACCCTGTGTCTCTCTCTCTCACCCTGTGTCTCTCTCACCCTGTGTCTCTCTCACCCTGTGTCTCTCTCTCTCACCCTGTGTCTCTCTCTCACCCTGTGTCTCTCTCTCTCACCCTGTGTCTCTCTCACCCTGTGTGTCTCTCTCACCCTGTGTCTCTCTCTCTCTCACCCTGTGTCTCTCTCTCTCTCACCCTGTGTCTCTCTCACCCTGTGTCTCTCTCTCTCTCACCCTGTGTCTCTCTCTCACCCTGTGTCTCTCTCTCTCTCACCCTGTGTCTCTCTCTCTCTCACCCTGTGTCTCTCTCACCCTGTGTCTCTCTCACCCTGTGTGTCTCTCTCACCCTGTGTCTCTCTCTCTCACCCTGTGTCTCTCTCACCCTGTGTGTCTCTCTCACCCTGTGTCTCTCTCTCTCTCACCCTGTGTCTCTCTCTCTCTCACCCTGTGTCTCTCTCACCCTGTGTCTCTCTCTCTCTCACCCTGTGTCTCTCTCTCACCCTGTGTCTCTCTCTCTCACCCTGTGTCTCTCTCTCTCACCCTGTGTCTCTCTCACCCTGTGTCTCTCTCTCTCACCCTGTGTCTCTCTCTCACCCTGTGTCTCTCTCTCACCCTGTGTCTCTCTCACCCTGTCTCTCTCTCTCACCCTGTGTCTCTCTCTCTCACCCTGTGTCTCTCTCACCCTGTGTCTCTCTCTCTCACCCAGTGTCTCTCTCTCACCCTGTGTCTCTCTCACCCTGTGTCTCTCTCACCCTGTGTCTCTCTCTGTCACCCTGTGTCTCTCTCACCCTGTGTCTCTCTCACCCTGTGTCTCTCTCACCCTGTGTCTCTCTCTCACCCTGTGTCTCTCTCTCTCACCCTGTGTCTCTCTCACCCTGTGTCTCTCTCTCTCACCCTGTGTCTCTCTCTCTCACCCTGTGTCTCTCTCTCACCCTGTGTCTCTCTCACCCTGTGTCTCTCTCACCCTGTGTCTCTCTCACCCTGTGTCACTCTCTCACCCTGTGTCTCTCTCACCCTGTGTCTCTCTCTCTCACCCTGTGTCTCTCTCACCCTGTGTCTCTCTCACCCTGTGTCTCTCTCTCTCACCCTGTGTCTCTCTCTCTCACCCTGTGTCTCTCTCACCCTGTGTCTCTCTCTCTCACCCTGTGTCTCTCTCACCCTGTGTCTCTCTCACCCTGTGTCTCTCTCACCCTGTGTCTCTCTCACCCTGTGTCACTCTCTCACCCTGTGTCTCTCTCACCCTGTGTCTCTCTCTCTCACCCTGTGTCTCTCTCACCCTGTGTCTCTCTCACCCTGTGTCTCTCTCTCTCACCCTGTGTCTCTCTCTCTCACCCTGTGTCTCTGTCACCCTGTGTCTCTCTCACCCTGTGTCTCTCTCTCTCACCCTGTGTCTCTCTCACCCTGTGTCTCTCTCTCACCCTGTGTCTCTCTCACCCTGTGTCTCTCTCTCACCCTGTGTCTCTCTCACCCTGTGTCTCTCTCACCCTGTGTCTCTCTCTCACCCTGTGTCTCTCTCACCCTGTGTCTCTCTCACCCTGTGTCTCTCTCTCACCCTGTGTCTCTCTCACCCTGTGTCTCTCTCTCTCACCCTGTGTCTCTCTCACCCTGTGTCTCTCTCTCTCACCCTGTGTCTCTCTCACCCTGTGTCTCTCTCTCTCACCCTGTGTCTCTCTCACCCTGTGTCTCTCTCACCCTGTGTCTCTCTCTCTCACCCTGTGTCTCTCTCACCCTGTGTCTCTCTCTCACCCTGTGTCTCTCTCTCTCGCCCTGTGTCTCTCTCACCCTGTGTCTCTCTCACCCTGTGTCTCTCTCTCTCACCCTGTGTCTCTCTCACCCTGTGTCTCTCTCTCTCACCCTGTGTCTCTCTCACCCTGTGTCTCTCTCACCCTGTGTCTCTCTCACCCTGTGTCTCTCTCTCTCACCCTGTGTCTCTCTCACCCTGTGTCTCCCTCTCTCACTCTGTCTCTCTCACCCTGTGTCTCTCTCACCCTGTGTCTCTCTCACCCTGTGTCTCTCTCTCTCGCCCTGTGTCTCTCTCACCCTATGTCTCTCTCTCTCTCACCCTGTGTCTCTCTCTCACCCTGTGTCTCTCTCTCTCTCACCCTGTGTCTCTCTCTCACCCTGTGTCTCTCTCTCTCACCCTGTGTCTCTCTCACCCTGTGTCTCTCTCTCACCCTGTGTCTCTCTCTCACCCTGTGTCTCTCTCACCCTGTGTCTCTCTCACCCTGTGTCTCTCTCTCTCACCCTGTGTCTCTCTCACCCTGTGTCTCTCTCTCACCCTGTGTCTCTCTCACCCTGTGTCTCTCTCACCCTGTGTCTCTCTCTCTCACCCTGTGTCTCTCTCACCCTGTGTCTCTCTCTCTCACCCTGTGTCTCTCTCTCTCACCCTGTGTCTCTCTCACCCTGTGTCTCTCTCTCTCACCCTGTGTCTCTCTCTCACCCTGTGTCTCTCTCACCCTGTGTCTCTCTCGCCCTGTGTCTCTCTCTCTCACCCTGTGTCTCTCTCTCACCCTGTGTCTCTCTCACCCTGTGTCTCTCTCACCCTGTGTCTCTCTCACCCTGTGTCTCTCTCTCACCCTGTGTCTCTCTCTCTCACCCTGTGTCTCTCTCTCTCACCCTGTGTCTCTCTCACCCTGTGTCTCTCTCTCACCCTGTGTCTCTCTCACCCTGTGTCTCTCTCACCCTGTGTCTCTCTCTCTCACCCTGTGTCTCTCTCACCCTGTGTCTCTCTCTCTCACCCTGTGTCTCTCTCTCACCCTGTGTCTCTCTCTCTCACCCTGTGTCTCTCTCACCCTGTGTCTCTCTCACCCTGTGTCTCTCTCTCTCACCCTGTGTCTCTCTCTCACCCTGTGTCTCTCTCACCCTGTGTCTCTCTCACCCTGTGTCTCTCTCTCTCACCCTGTGTCTCTCTCTCACCCTGTGTCTCTCTCACCCTGTGTCTCTCTCACCCTGTGTCTCTCTCTCTCACCCTGTGTCTCTCTCACCCTGTGTGTCTCTCTCACCCTGTGTCTCTCTCTCTCTCACCCTGTGTCTCTCTCTCTCTCACCCTGTGTCTCTCTCACCCTGTGTCTCTCTCTCTCTCACCCTGTGTCTCTCTCTCTCTCACCCTGTGTCTCTCTCACCCTGTGTCTCTCTCACCCTGTGTCTCTCTCTCTCACCCTGTGTCTCTCTCTCACCCTGTGTCTCTCCCACCCTGTGTCTATCTTACCCTGTGTCTCTCTCTCTCACCCTGTGTCTCTCTCACCCTGTGTCTCTCTCTCTCACCCTGTGTCTCTCTCACCCTGTGTCTCTCTCTCTCACCCTGTGTCTCTCTCTCACCCTGTGTCTCTCTCTCACCCTGTGTCTCTCTCTCACCCTGTGTCTCTCTCACCCTGTGTCTCTCTCACCCTGTGTCTCTCTCACCCTGTGTCTCTCTCTCTCACCCTGTGTCTCTCTCACCCTGTGTCTCCCTCTCTCACTCTGTGTCTCTCTCACCCTGTGTCTCTCTCTCACCCTGTGTCTCTCTCTCACCCTGTGTCTCTCTCACCCTGTGTCTCTCTCTCTCACCCTGTGTCTCTCTCTCTCACCCTGTGTCTCTCTCACCCTGTGTCTCTCTCTCACCCTGTGTCTCTCTCACCCTGTGTCTCTCTCACCCTGTGTCTCTCTCTCACCCTGTGTGTCTCTCTCACCCTGTCTCTCTCTCTCACCCTGTGTCTCTCTCTCTCACCCTGTGTCTCTCTCACCCTGTGTCTCTCTCTCTCACCCAGTGTCTCTCTCTCACCCTGTGTCTCTCTCACCCTGTGTCTCTCTCACCCTGTGTCTCTCTCACCCTGTGTCTCTCTCTGTCACCCTGTGTCTCTCTCACCCTGTGTCTCTCTCACCCTGTGTCTCTCTCTCACCCTGTGTCTCTCTCTCTCACCCTGTGTCTCTCTCACCCTGTGTCTCTCTCTCTCACCCTGTGTCTCTCTCTCTCACCCTGTGTCTCTCTCTCACCCTGTGTCTCTCTCACCCTGTGTCTCTCTCACCCTGTGTCTCTCTCACCCTGTGTCACTCTCTCACCCTGTGTCTCTCTCACCCTGTGTCTCTCTCTCACCCTGTGTCTCTCTCTCTCACCCTGTGTCTCTCTCACCCTGTGTCTCTCTCTCACCCTGTGTCTCTCTCACCCTGTGTCTCTCTCACCCTGTGTCTCTCTCACCCTGTGTCTCTCTCTCACCCTGTGTCTCTCTCACCCTGTGTCTCTCTCTCTCACCCTGTGTCTCTCTCACCCTGTGTCTCTCTCTCTCACCCTGTGTCTCTCTCACCCTGTGTCTCTCTCTCTCACCCTGTGTCTCTCTCACCCTGTGTCTCTCTCTCTCACCGTGTCTCTCTCTCACCATGTGTCTCTCTCTCTCACCCTGTGTCTCTCTCTCTCACCCTGTGTCTCTCTCACCCTGTGTCTCTCTCTCACCCTGTGTCTCTCTCACCCTGTGTCTCTCTCTCACCCTGTGTCTCTCTCACCCTGTGTCTCTCTCTCTCGCCCTGTGTCTCTCTCACCCTGTGTCTCTCTCACCCTGTGTCTCTCTCTCTCACCCTGTGTCTCTCTCACCCTGTGTCTCTCTCTCTCACCCTGTGTCTCTCTCACCCTGTGTCTCTCTCACCCTGTGTCTCTCTCACCCTGTGTCTCTCTCTCTCACCCTGTGTCTCTCTCACCCTGTGTCTCCCTCTCTCACTCTGTCTCTCTCACCCTGTGTCTCTCTCACCCTGTGTCTCTCTCACCCTGTGTCTCTCTCTCTCGCCCTGTGTCTCTCTCACCCTGTGTCTCTCTCACCCTGTGTCTCTCTCTCTCACCCTGTGTCTCTCTCACCCTGTGTCTCTCTCACCCTGTGTCTCTCTCTCTCACCCTGTGTCTCTCTCACCCTGTGTCTCTCTCTCACCCTGTGTCTCTCTCACCCTGTGTCTCTCTCTCACCCTGTGTCTCTCTCACCCTGTGTCTCTCTCTCTCGCCCTGTGTCTCTCTCACCCTGTGTCTCTCTCACCCTGTGTCTCTCTCTCTCACCCTGTGTCTCTCTCACCCTGTGTCTCTCTCTCTCACCCTGTGTCTCTCTCACCCTGTGTCTCTCTCACCCTGTGTCTCTCTCACCCTGTGTCTCTCTCTCTCACCCTGTGTCTCTCTCACCCTGTGTCTCTCTCACCCTGTGTCTCTCTCACCCTGTGTCTCCCTCTCTCACTCTGTCTCTCTCACCCTGTGTCTCTCTCACCCTGTGTCTCTCTCACCCTGTGTCTCTCTCTCTCGCCCTGTGTCTCTCTCACCCTGTGTCTCTCTCACCCTGTGTCTCTCTCTCTCACCCTGTGTCTCTCTCTCTCACCCTGTGTCTCTCTCACCCTGTGTCTCTCTCACCCTGTGTCTCTCTCACCCTGTGTCTCTCTCTCTCACCGTGTCTCTCTCACCCTGTGACTCTCTCTCACCCTGTGTCTCTCTCACCCTGTGTCTCTCTCTCTCACCCTGTGTCTCTCTCACCCTGTGTCTCTCTCACCCTGTGTCTCTCTCTCACCCTGTGTCTCTCTCAACCTGTGTCTCTCTCACCCTGTGTCTCTCTCACCCTGTGTCTCTCTCTCACCCTGTGTCTCTCTCACCCTGTGTCTCTCTCTCACCCTGTGTCTCTCTCACCCTGTGTCTCTCTCTCTCACCCTGTGTCTCTCTCTCACCCTGTGTCTCTCTCTCTCACCCTGTGTCTCTCTCAACCTGTGTCTCTCTCACCCTGTCTCTCTCTCACCCTGTGTCTCTCTCACCCTGTGTCTCTCTCTCTCACCCTGTGTCTCTCTCTCACCCTGTGTCTCTCTCTCTCTCACCCTGTGTCTCTCTCACCCTGTGTCTCTCTCACCCTGTGTCTCTCTCTCACCCTGTGTCTCTCTCTCTCACCCTGTGTCTCTCTCTCTCACCCTGTGTCTCTCTCTCTCACCCTGTGTCTCTCTCACCCTGTGTCTCTCTCTCACCCTGTGTCTCTCTCTCTCACCCTGTGTCTCTCTCTCACCCTGTGTCTCTCTCTCTCACCCTGTGTCTCTCTCACCCTGTGTCTCTCTCTCACCCTGTGTCTCTCTCTCACCCTGTGTCTCTCTCACCCTGTGTCTCTCTCTCACCCTGTGTCTCATCTCACCCTGTGTCTCTCTCACCCTGTGTCTCTCTCTCACCCTGTGTCTCTCTCACCCTGTGTCTCTCTCTCACCCTGTGTCTCTCTCTCACCCTGTGTCTCTCTCACCCTGTGTCTCTCTCACCCTGTGTCTCTCTCTCACCCTGTGTCTCTCTCACCCTGTGTCTCTCTCTCACCCTGTGTCTCTCTCTCTCACCCTGTGTCTCTCTCTCTCACCCTGTGTCTCTCTCACCCTGTGTCTCTCTCTCATCCTGTGTCTCTCTCACCCTGTGTCTCTCTCTCTCTCCCTGTGTCTCTCTCTCTCACCCTGTGTCTCTCTCTCTCACCCTGTGTCTCTCTCACCCTGTGTCTCTCTCTCTCACCCTGTGTCTCTCTCTCACCCTGTGTCTCTCTCTCACCCTGTGTCTCTCTCTCTCTCCCTGTGTCTCTCTCTCACCCTGTGTCTCTCTCACCCTGTGTCTCTCTCTCACACCCTGTGTCTCTCTCTCTCACCCTGTGTCTCTCTCACCCTGTGTCTCTCTCTCTCACCCTGTGTCTCTCTCACCCTGTGTCTCTCTCTCTCACCCTGTGTCTCTCTCACCCTGTGTCTCTCTCACCCTGTGTCTCTCTCTCTCACCCTGTGTCTCTCTCACCCTGTGTCTCTCTCACCCTGTGTCTCTCTCTCACCCTGTGTCTCTCTCACCCTGTGTCTCTCTCACCCTGTGTCTCTCTCACCCTGTGTCTCTCTCTCACCCTGTGTCTCTCTCTCACCCTGTGTCTCTCTCACCCTGTGTCTCTCTCTCACCCTGTGTCTCTCTCTCTCACCCTGTGTCTCTCTCTCTCACCCTGTGTCTCTCTCTCACCCTGTGTCTCTCTCTCTCACCCTGTGTCTCTCTCTCACCCTGTGTCTCTCTCTCTCACCCTGTGTCTCTCTCACCCTGTGTCTCTCTCACCCTGTGTCTCTCTCTCACCCTGTGTCTCTCTCACCCTGTGTCTCTCTCACGCTGTGTCTCTCTCTCACCCTGTGTCTCTCTCTCTCACCCTGTGTCTCTCTCACCCTGTGTCTCTCTCTCACCCTGTGTCTCTCTCACCCTGTGTCTCTCTCACCCTGTGTCTCTCTCACCCTGTGTCTCTCTCTCTCTCCCTGTGTCTCTCTCTCACCCTGTGTCTCTCTCACCCTGTGTCTCTCTCTCACACCCTGTGTCTCTCTCTCTCACCCTGTGTCTCTCTCACCCTGTGTCTCTCTCACCCTGTGTCTCTCTCACCCTGTGTCTCTCTCTCTCACCCTGTGTCTCTCTCACCCTGTGTCTCTCTCTCTCACCCTGTGTCTCTCTCACCCTGTGTCTCTCTCACCCTGTGTCTCTCTCTCACCCTGTGTCTCTCTCACCCTGTGTCTCTCTCACCCTGTGTCTCTCTCACCCTGTGTCTCTCTCTCACCCTGTGTCTCTCTCACCCTGTGTCTCTCTCTCACCCTGTGTCTCTCTCACCCTGTGTCTCTCTCACGCTGTGTCTCTCTCTCACCCTGTGTCTCTCTCTCTCACCCTGTGTCTCTCTCACCCTGTGTCTCTCTCTCACCCTGTGTCTCTCTCTCTCACCCTGTGTCTCTCTCACCCTGTGTCTCTCTCTCACCCTGTGTCTCTCTCTCACCCTGTGTCTCTCTCACCCTGTGTCTCTCTCACCCTGTGTCTCTCTCTCACCCTGTGTCTCTCTCACCCTGTGTCTCTCTCTCACCCTGTGTCTCTCTCACCCTGTGTCTCTCTCTCACCCTGTGTCTCTCTCACCCTGTGTCTCTCTCTCACCCTGTGTCTCTCTCACCCTGTGTCTCTCTCTCACCCTGTGTCTCTCTCACCCTGTGTCTCTCTCACCCTGTGTCTCTCTCTCTCACCCTGTGTCTCTCTCACCCTGTGTCTCTCTCTCTCACCCTGTGTCTCTCTCTCTCACCCTGTGTCTCTCTCTCACCCTGTGTCTCTCTCTCTCACCCTGTGTCTCTCTCTCTCACCCTGTGTCTCTCTCTCACCCTGTGTCTCTCTCACCCTGTGTCTCTCTCACCCTGTGTCTCTCTCTCACCCTGTGTCTCTCTCACCCTGTGTCTCTCTCACCCTGTGTCTCTCTCTCACCCTGTGTCTCTCTCACCCTGTGTCTCTCTCACCCTGTGTCTCTCTCTCTCACCCTGTGTCTCTCTCACCCTGTGTCTCTCTCTCTCACCCTGTATCTCTCTCACCCTGTGTCTCTCTCTCACCCTGTGTCTCTCTCTCTCACCCTGTCTCTCTCTCTCGCCCTGTCTCTCTCTCACCCTGTGTCTCTCTCTCTCACCCTGTGTCTCTCTCACCCTGTGTCTCTCTCACCCTGTGTCTCTCTCTCTCACCCTGTGTCTCTCTCACCCTGTGTCTCTCTCTCACCCTGTGTCTCTCTCTCACCCTGTGTCTCTCTCTCTCACCCTGTGTCTCTCTCACCCTGTGTCTCTCTCACCCTGTGTCTCTCTCTCTCACCCTGTGTCTCTCTCTCACCCTGTGTCTCTCTCACCCTGTGTCTCTCTCACCCTGTGTCTCTCTCTCTCATCCTGTGTCTCTCTCTCACCCTGTGTCTCTCTCACCCTGTGTCTCTCTCACCCTGTGTCTCTCTCACCCTGTGTCTCTCTCTCTCACCCTGTGTCTCTCTCACCCTGTGTCTCTCTCTCACCCTGTGTCTCTCTCTCTCACCCTGTGTCTCTCTCACCCTGTGTCTCTCTCTCTCACCCTGTGTCTCTCTCACCCTGTGTCTCTCTCTCTCACCCTGTGTCTCTCTCACCCTGTGTCTCTCTCTCACCCTGTGTCTCTCTCACCCTGTGTCTCTCTCTCACCCTGTGTCTCTCTCTCTCACCCTGTGTCTCTCTCTCACCCTGTGTCTCTCTCACCCTGTGTCTCTCTCTCACCCTGTGTCTCTCTCACCCTGTGTCTCTCTCTCTCTCACCCTGTGTCTCTCTCACCCTGTGTCTCTCTCTCACCCTGTGTCTCTCTCACCCTGTGTCTCTCTCACCCTGTGTCTCTCTCACCCTGTGTCTCTCTCTCTCACCCTGTGTCTCTCTCACCCTGTGTCTCTCTCACCCTGTGTCTCTCTCTCACCCTGTGTCTCTCTCTCACCCTGTGTCTCTCTCACCCTGTGTCTCTCTCTCACCCTGTGTCTCTCTCACCCTGTGTCTCTCTCTCACCCTGTGTCTCTCTCACCCTGTGTCTCTCTCACCCTGTGTCTCTCTCTCACCCTGTGTCTCTCTCACCCTGTGTCTCTCTCTCTCACCCTGTGTCTCTCTCTCTCACCCTGTGTCTCTCTCACCCTGTGTCTCTCTCGCCCTGTGTCTCTCTCTCACCCTGTGTCTCTCTCTCTCTCAACCTGTGTCTCTCTCACCCTGTGTCTCTCTCTCTCACCCTGTGTCTCTCTCTCTCTCAACCTGTGTCTCTCTCACCCTGTGTCTCTCTCTCTCACCCTGTGTCTCTCTCACCCTGTGTCTCGCTCTCTCACCCTGTGTCTCTCTCTCACCCTGTGTCTCTCTCACCCTGTGTCTCACTCACCCTGTCTCTCTCTCTCACCCTGTGTCTCTCTCTCACCCTGTGTCTCTCTCACCCTGTGTCTCTCTCTCTCACCCTGTGTCTCACTCACCCTGTCTCTCTCTCTCTCCCTGTGTCTCTCTCTCACCCTGTGTCTCTCTCACCCTGTGTCTCTCTCTCTCACCCTGTGTCTCTCTCACCCTGTGTCTCTCTCTCACCCTGTGTCTCTCTCACCCTGTGTCTCTCTCTCTCACCCTGTGTCTCTCTCTCTCACCCTGTGTCTCTCTCACCCTGTGTCTCTCTCTCACCCTGTGTCTCTCTCTCTCACCCTGTGTCTCTCTCTCACCCTGTGTCTCTCACACCCTGTGTCTCTCTCACCCTGTGTCTCTCTCACCCTGTGTCTCTCTCTCACCCTGTGTCTCTCTCACCCTGTGTCTCTCTCACCCTGTGTCTCTCTCTCGCCCTGTGTCTCTCTCTCTCACCCTGTGTCTCTCTCTCTCACCCTGTGTCTCTCTCACCCTGTGTCTCTCTCACCCTGTGTCTCTCTCTCTCTCACCCTGTGTCTCTCTCTCACCCTGTGTCTCTCTCACCCTGTGTCTCTCTCACCCTGTGTCTCTCTCTCTCACCCTGTGTCTCTCTCACCCTGTGTCTCTCTCACCCTGTGTCTCTCTCTCTCTCACCCTGTGTCTCTCTCTCACCCTGTGTCTCTCTCTCTCACCCTGTGTCTCTCTCACCCTGTGTCTCTCTCTCTCACCCTGTGTCTCTCTCTCACCCTGTGTCTCTCTCTCTCACCCTGTGTCTCTCTCACCCTGTGTCTCTCTCACCCTGTGTCTCTCTCACCCTGTGTCTCTCTCTCACCCTGTGTCTCTCTCTCTCACCCTGTGTCTCTCTCACCCTGTGTCTCTCTCTCTCACCCTGTGTCTCTCTCTCACCCTGTGTCTCTCTCTCTCACCCTGTGTCTCTCTCTCACCCTGTGTCTCTCTCTCTCACCCTGTGTCTCTCTCACCCTGTGTCTCTCTCTCTCACCCTGTGTCACTCTCACCCTGTGTCTCTCTCTCTCACCCTGTGTCTCTCTCTCTCGCCCTGTGTCTCTCTCACCCTGTGTCTCTCTCTCTCACCCTGTGTCTCTCTCTCACCCTGTGTCTCTCTCTCACCCTGTGTCTCTCACCCTGTCTCTCTCTCTCACCCTGTGTCTCTCTCACCCTGTGTCTCTCTCACCCTGTGTCTCTCTCTCACCCTGTGTCTCTCTCTCACCCTGTCTCTCTCTCTCACCCTGTGTCTCTCTCTCACCCTGTGTCTCTCTCACCCTGTGTCTCTCTCTCTCACCCTGTGTCTCTCTCTCACCCTGTGTCTCTCTCTCACCCTGTGTCTCTCTCTCTCACCCTGTGTCTCTCTCTCTCACCCTGTGTCTCTCTCTCACCCTGTGTCTCTCTCACCCTGTGTCTCTCTCTCACCCTGTGTCTCTCTCACCCTGTGTCTCTCTCTCACCCTGTGTCTCTCTCACCCTGTGTCTCTCTCTCTCACCCTGTGTCTCTCTCACCCTGTGTCTCTCTCTCTCACCCTGTGTCTCTCTCACCCTGTGTCTCTCTCACCCTGTGTCTCTCTCTCTCACCCTGTGTCTCTCTCTCACCCTGTGTCTCTCTCTCTCACCCTGTGTCTCTCTCACCCTGTGTCTCTCTCTCTCACCCTGTGTCTCTCTCACCCTGTGTCTCTCTCACCCTGTGTCTCTCTCTCACCCTGTGTCTCTCTCGCCCTGTGTCTCTCTCACCCTGTGTCTCTCTCTCACCCTGTGTCTCTCTCACCCTGTGTCTCTCTCACCCTGTGTCTCTCTCACCCTGTGTCTCTCTCACCCTGTGTCTCTCTCACCCTGTGTCTCTCTCTCACCCTGTGTCTCTCTCACCCTGTGTCTCTCTCTCTCACCCTGTGTCTCTCTCTCTCACCCTGTGTCTCTCTCTCACCCTGTGTCTCTCTCTCTCACCCTGTGTCTCTCTCACCCTGTGTCTCTCTCTCTCACCCTGTGTCTCTCTCTCACCCTGTGTCTCTCTCACCCTGTGTCTCTCTCACCCTGTGTCTCTCTCTCACCCTGTGTCTCTCTCTCTCACCCTGTGTCTCTCACCCTGTGTCTCTCTCTCTCACCCTGTGTCTCTCTCACCCTGTGTGTCTCTCTCTCGCCCTGTGTCTCTCTCACCCTGTGTCTCTCTCTCTCACCCTTTGTCTCTCTCACCCTGTGTCTCTCTCTCTCACCCTGTGTCTCTCTCTCACCCTGTGTCTCTCTCTCACCCTGTGTCTCTCTCACCCTGTGTCTCTCTCACCCTGTGTCTCTCTCTCTCGCCCTGTGTCTCTCTCTCTCACCCTGTGTCTCTCTCACCCTGTGTCTCTCTCTCACCCTGTGTCTCTCTCACCCTGTGTCTCTCTCTCTCGCCCTGTGTCTCTCTCTCTCACCCTGTGTCTCTCTCTCTCACCCTGTCTCTCTCTCTCACCCTGTGTCTCTCTCTCACCCTGTGTCTCTCTCACCCTGTGTCTCTCTCTCTCACCCTGTGTCTCTCTCTCTCACCCTGTGTCTCTCTCACCCTGTGTCTCTCTCACCCTGTGTCTCTCTCACCCTGTGTCTCTCTCTCACCCTGTGTCTCTCTCACCCTGTGTCTCTCTCTCACCCTGTGTCTCTCTCTCACCGTGTCTCTCTCTCACCCTGTGTCTCTCTCTCTCACCCTGTGTCTCTCTCTCACCGTGTCTCTCTCTCTCACCGTGTCTCTCTCTCACCCTGTGTCTCTCTCACCCTGTGTCTCTCTCACACTGTGTCTCTCTCTCTCACCCTGTGTCTCTCTCACCCTGTGTCTCTCTCTCTCACCCTGTGTCTCTCTCACCCTGTGTCTCTCTCACCCTGTGTCTCTCTCTCACCCTGTGTCTCTCTCACCCTGTGTCTCTCTCTCTCACCCTGTGTCTCTCTCTCACCCTGTGTCTCTCTCTCACCCTGTGTCTCTCTCTCTCACCCTGTGTCTCTCTCACCCTGTGTCTCTCTCTCTCACCCTGTGTCTCTCTCACCCTGTGTCTCTCTCTCTCACACTGTGTCTCTCTCTCTCACCCTGTGTCTCTCTCACCCTGTCTCTCTATCTCACCCTGTGTCTCTCTCACCCTGTGTCTCTCTCTCACCCTGTGTCTCTCTCTCTCACCCTGTGTCTCTCTCTCTCACCCTGTGTCTCTCTAACCCTGTGTCTCTCTCTCTCACCCTGTGTCTCTCTCTCACCCTGTGTCTCTCTCTCTCACCCTGTGTCTCTCTCACCCTGTGTCACTCTCTCTCACCCTGTGTCTCTCTCTCTCACCCTGTGTCTCTCTCACCCTGTGTCTCTCTCTCTCACCCTGTGTCTCTCTCACCCTGTGTCTCTCTCTCTCACCCTGTGTCTCTCTCTCTCACACTGTGTCTCTCTCACCCTGTGTCTCTCTCTCTCACCCTGTGTCTCTCTCACCCTGTGTCTCTCTCTCACCCTGTGTCTCTCTCTCTCACCCTGTCTCTCTCTCACCCTGTGTCTCTCTCACCCTGTGTCTCTCTCTCTCACCCTGTGTCTCTCTCACCCTGTGTCTCTCTCACCCTGTGTCTCTCTCACCCTGTGTCTCTCTCTCACCCTGTGTCTCTCTCTCACCCTGTGTCTCTCTCTCTCACCCTGTGTCTCTCTCACCCTGTGTCTCTCTCACCCTGTGTCTCTCTCACCCTGTGTCTCTCTCACCCTGTGTCTCTCTCTCTCACCCTGTGTCTCTCTCACCCTGTGTCTCTCTCACCCTGTGTCTCTCTCTCTCACCCTGTGTCTCTCTCACCCTGTGTCTCTCTCACCCTGTGTCTCTCTCTCTCACCCTGTGTCTCTCTCTCTCACCCTGTGTCTCTCTCTCACCCTGTGTCTCTCTCTCTCACCCTGTGTCTCTCTCTCACCCTGTGTCTCTCTCACCCTGTGTCTCTCTCTCTCACCCTGTGTCTCTATCTCACCCTGTGTCTCTCTCTCACCCTGTGTCTCTCTCACCCTGTGTCTCTCTCTCTCTCACCCTGTGTCTCTCTCTCACCCTGTGTCTCTCTCTCACCCTGTGTCTCTCTCACCCTGTGTCTCTCTCACCCTGTGTCTCTCTCTCACCCTGTGTCTCTCTCTCTCTCACCCTGTGTCTCTCTCACCCTGTGTCTCTCTCACCCTGTGTCTCTCTCACCCTGTGTCTCTCTCTCTCTCACCCTGTGTCTCTCTCACCCTGTGTCTCTCTCACCCTGTGTCTCTCTCTCTCACCCTGTGTCTCTCTCTCTCACCCTGTGTCTCTCTCTCACCCTGTGTCTCTCTCTCTCTCACCCTGTGTCTCTCTCACCCTGTGTCTCTCTCACCCTGTGTCTCTCTCACCCTGTGTCTCTCTCTCTCACCCTGTGTCTCTCTCACCCTGTGTCTCTCTCACCCTGTGTCTCTCTCTCACCCTGTGTCTCTCTCTCTCACCCTGTGTCTCTCTCACCCTGTGTCTCTCTCACCCTGTGTCTCTCTCTCTCACCCTGTGTCTCTCTCACCCTGTGTCTCTCTCACCCTGTGTCTCTCTCTCTCACCCTGTGTCTCTCTCACCCTGTGTCTCTCTCACCCTGTGTCTCTCTCTCTCACCCTGTGTCTCTCTCACCCTGTGTCTCTCTCTCTCACCCTGTGTCTCTCTCTCCCTGTGTCTCTCTCTCACCCTGTGTCTCTCTCTCTCACCCTGTGTCTCTCTCTCACCCTGTGTGTCTCTCTCACCCTGTGTCTCTCTCACCCTGTGTCTCTCTCTCACCCTGTGTCTCTCTCACCCTGTGTCTCTCTCTCACCCTGTGTCTCTCTCACCCTGTGTCTCTCTCTCACCCTGTGTCTCTCTCACCCTGTGTCTCTCTCTCACCCTGTGTCTCTCTCTCTCCCCCTGTGTCTCTCTCACCCTGTGTCTCTCTCTCTCACCCTGTGTCTCTCTCACACTGTGTCTCTCTCTCACCCTGTGTCTCTCTCTCTCACCCTGTGTCTCTCTCTCAACCTGTGTCTCTCTCTCACCCTGTGTCTCTCACCCTGTGACTCTCTCTCACCCTGTGTCTCTCTCTCACCCTGTGTTTCTCTCTCACCCTGTGTCTCTCTCACCCTGTGTCTCTCTCACCCTGTGTCTCTCTCACCCTGTGTCTCTCTCTCTCACCCTGTGTCTCTCTCACCCTGTGTCTCTCTCACCCTGTGTCTCTCTCTCTCACCCTGTGTCTCTCTCACCCTGTGTCTCTCTCTCACCCTGTGTCTCTCTCACCCTCTGTCTCTCTCACCCTGTGTCTCTCTCTCACCCTGTGTCTCTCTCTCTCACCCTGTGTCACTCTCTCTCACCCTGTGTCTCTCTCTCTCACCCTGTGTCTCTCTCACCCTGTGTCTCTCTCTCACCCTGTGTCTCTCTCACCCTCTGTCTCTCTCACCCTGTGTCTCTCTCTCACCCTGTGTCTCTCTCACCCTGTGTCTCTCTCACCCTGTGTCTCTCTCTCACCCTGTGTCTCTCTCACCCTGTGTCTCTCTCTCTCACCCTGTGTCTCTCTCACCCTGTGTCTCTCTCTCACCCTGTGTCTCTCTCACCCTGTGTCTCTCTCTCTCACCCTGTGTCTCTCTCACCCTGTGTCTCTCTCACCCTGTGTCTCTCTCACCCTGTGTCTCTCTCTCACCCTGTGTCTCTCTCACCCTGTGTCTCTCTCTCTCACCCTGTGTCTCTCTCACCCTGTGTCTCTCTCACCCTGTGTCTCTCTCACCCTGTGTCTCTCTCTCTCACCCTGTGTCTCTCTCACCCTGTGTCTCTCTCACCCTGTGTCTCTCTCACCCTGTGTCTCTCTCTCTCACCCTGTGTCTCTCTCACCCTGTGTCTCTCTCACCCTGTGTCTCTCTCACCCTGTGTCTCTCTCTCTCACCCTGTGTCTCTCTCACCCTGTGTCTCTCTCTCTCACCCTGTGTCTCTCTCACCCTGTGTCTCTCTCACCCTGTGTCTCTCTCTCTCACCCTGTGTCTCTCTCACCCTGTGTCTCTCTCTCTCACCCTGTGTCTCTCTCACCCTGTGTCTCTCTCTCACCCTGTCTCTCTCACCCTGTGTCTCTCTCTCACCCTCTGTCTCTCTCTCTCACCCTGTGTCTCTCTCACCCTGTGTCTCTCTCTCACCCTGTGTCTCTCTCTCTCACCCTGTGTCTCTCTCACCCTGTGTCTCTCTCTCTCAACCTGTGTCTCTCTCACCCTGTGTCTCTCTCACCCTGTGTCTCTCTCTCTCAACCTGTGTCTCTCTCACCCTGTGTCTCTTTCTCTCACCCTGTGTCTCTCTCTCTCACCCTGTGTCTCTCACCCTGTGTCTCTCTCTCACCCTGTGTCTCTCTCACCCTGTGTCTCTCTCTCTCACCCTGTGTCTCTCTCACCCTGTGTCTCTCTCTCTCACCCTGTGTCTCTCTCTCTCACCCTGTCTCTCTCTCACCCTGTGTCTCTCTCTCACCCTGTGTCTCTCTCACCCTGTGTCTCTCTCTCACCCTGTGTCTCTCTCACCCTGTGTCTCTCTCTCTCACCCTGTGTCTCTCTCACCCTGTGTCTCTCTCTCACCCTGTGTCTCTCTCTCTCACCCTGTGTCTCTCTCACCCTGTGTCTCTCTCACCCTGTGTCTCTCTCTCACCCTGTGTCTCTCTCTCTCACCCTGTGTCTCTCTCACCGTGTCTCTCTCACCCTGTGTCTCTCTCACCCTGTGTCTCTCTCTCTCACCCTGTGTCTCTCTCACCCTGTGTCTCTCTCTCACCCTGTCTCTCTCTCACCCTGTGTCTCTCTCACCCTGTGTCTCTCTCTCACCCTGTGTCTCTCTCACCCTGTGTCTCTCTCTCTCACCCTGTGTCTCTCTCTCTCACCCTGTGTCTCTCTCACCCTGTGTCTCTCTCTCTCACCCTGTGTCTCTCTCTCTCACCCTGTGTCTCTCTCACCCTGTGTCTCTCTCTCTCACCCTGTGTCTCTCTCTCACCCTGTGTCTCTCTCACCTTGTGTCTCTCTCTCTCACCGTGTCTCTCTCTCTCACCCTGTGTCTCTCTCACCCTGTCTCTCTCTCACCCTGTGTCTCTCTCTCTCACCCTGTGTCTCTCTCTCTCACCCTGTGTCTCTCTCTCACCCTGTGTCTCTCTCACCCTGTGTCTCTCTCTCACCCTGTGTCTCTCTCTCTCACCCTGTGTCTCTCTCACCCTGTGTCTCTCTCTCTCACCCTGTGTCTCTCTCACCCTGTCTCTCTCTCACCCTGTGTCTCTCTCACCCTGTGTCTCTCTCTCTCACCCTGTGTCTCTCTCACCCTGTGTCTCTCTCTCACCCTGTGTCTCTCTCTCTCACCCTGTGTCTCTCTCTCTCACCCTGTGTCTCTCTCTCACCCTGTGTCTCTCTCACCCTGTGTCTCTCTCTCACCCTGTGTCTCTCTCACCCTGTGTCTCTCTCTCACCCTGTGTCTCTCTCTCTCACCCTGTGTCTCTCTCACCCTGTGTCTCTCTCTCTCACCCTGTGTCTCTCTCTCTCACCCTGTGTCTCTCTCACCCTGTGTCTCTCTCTCTCACCCTGTGTCTCTCTCTCACCCTGTGTCTCTCTCTCACACTGTGTCTCTCTCACCCTGTGTCTCTCTCACCCTGTGTCTCTCTCTCTCACCCTGTGTCTCTCTCACCCTGTGTCTCTCTCTCACCCTGTGTCTCTCTCTCTCACCCTGTGTCTCTCTCACCGTGTCTCTCTCTCTCTCCCTGTGTCTCTCTCACCCTGTGTCTCTCTCTCTCACCCTGTGTATCTCTCTCACCCTGTGTCTCTCTCTCACCCTGTGTCTCTCTCTCTCACCCTGTGTCTCTCTCACCCTGTGTATCTCTCTCACCCTGTGTCTCTCTCTCACCCTGTGTCTCTCTCTCACCCTGTGTCTCTCTCTCTCACCCTGTGTCTCTCTCACCCTGTGTCTCTCTCTCTCACCCTGTGTCTCTCTCACCCTGTGTCTCTCTCTCTCACCCTGTGTCTCTCTCTCACCCTGTGTCTCTCTCTCTCACCCTGTGTCTCTCTCACCCTTTGTCTCTCTCACCCTGTCTCTCTCTCACCCTGTGTCTCTCTCACCCTGTGTCTCTCTCACCCTGTGTCTCTCTCTCACCCTGTGTCTCTCTCTCTCACCCTGTGTCTCTCTCTCACCCTGTGTCTCTCGCTCTCACCCTGTGTCTCTCTCACCCTGTGTCTCTCTCACCCTGTGTCTCTCTCACCCTGTGTCTCTCTCTCTCACCCTGTGTCTCTCTCTCACCCTGTGTCTCTCTCACCCTGTGTCTCTCTCTCACCCTGTGTCTCTCTCACCCTGTGTCTCTCTCTCACCCTGTGTCTCTCTCTCTCTCACCCTGTGTCTCTCTCACCCTGTGTCTCTCTCTCTCACCCTGTCTCTCTCTCACCCTGTGTCTCTCTCTCTCACCCTGTCTCTCTCTCACCCTGTGTCTCTCTCTCTCACCCTGTGTCACTCTCTCACCCTGTGTCTCTCTCACCCTGTGTCTCTCTCTCTCACCCTGTGTCTCTCTCTCTCACCCTGTGTCTCTCTCACCCTGTGTCTCTCTCTCTCACCCTGTGTCTCTCTCACCCTGTGTCTCTCTCTCTCACCCTGTCTCTCTCACCCTGTGTCTCTCTCTCACCCTGTGTCTCTCTCACCCTGTGTCTCTCTCTCACCCTGTGTCTCTCTCTCACCCTGTGTCTCTCTCTCTCACCCTGTGTCTCTCTCTCTCACCCTGTGTCTCTCTCTCTCACCCTGTGTCTCTCTCTCTCACCCTGTGTCTCTCTCTCACCCTGTGTCTCTCTCTCTCACCCTGTGTCTCTCTCTCACCCTGTGTCTCTCTCACCCTGTGTCTCTCTCTCACCCTGTGTCTCTCTCTCTCACCCTGTGTCTCTCTCTCACCCTGTGTCTCTCTCTCTCACCCTGTGTCTCTCTCTCACCCTGTGTCTCTCTCTCTCACCCTGTGTCTCTCTCTCACCCTGTGTCTCTCTCACCCTGTGTCTCTCTCTCTTACCCTGTGTCTCTCTCTCTCACCCTGTGTCTCTCTCTCACCCTGTGTCTCTCTCACCCTGTGTCTCTCTCTCACCCTGTGTCTCTCTCACCCTGTGTCTCTCTCACCCTGTGTCTCTCTCACCCTGTGTCTCTCTCTCTCACCCTGTGTCTCTCTCACCCTGTGTCTCTCTCTCTCACCCTGTGTCTCTCTCACCCTGTGTCTCTCTCTCTCTCACCCTGTGTCTCTCTCACCCTGTGTCTCTCTCACCCTGTGTCTCTCTCTCTCACCCTGTGTCTCTCTCACCCTGTGTCTCTCTCACCCTGTGTCTCTCTCTCTCACCCTGTGTCTCTCTCACCCTGTGTCTCTCTCTCTCACCCTGTGTCTCTCTCGCCCTGTGTCTCTCTCTCACCCTGTGTCTCTCTCACCCTGTGTCTCTCTCTCTCACCCTGTGTCTCTCTCACACTGTGTCTCTCTCTCACCCTGTGTCTCTCTCTCTCACCCTGTGTCTCTCTCTCTCACCCTGTGTCTCTCTCTCTCACCCTGTGTCTCTCTCTCACCCTGTGTCTCTCTCTCTCACCCTGTGTCTCTGTCTCTCACCCTGTGTCTCTCTCTCACCCTGTGTCTCTCTCTCACCCTGTGTCTCTCTCTCACCCTGTGTCTCTCTCTCACCCTGTGTCTCTCTCTCTCACCCTGTGTCTCTCTCTCACCCTGTGTCTCTCTCTCTCACCCTGTGTCTCTCTCTCACCCTGTGTCTCTCTCTCACCCTGTGTCTCTCTCTCACCCTGTGTCTCTCTCTCTCACCCTGTGTCTCTCTCTCACCCTGTGTCTCTCTCACCCTGTGTCTCTCTCTCTCACCCTGTGTCTCTCTCTCACCCTGTGTCTCTCTCTCTCTCACCCTGTGTCTCTCTCACCCTGTGTCTCTCTCTCACCCTGTGTCTCTCTCACCCTGTGTCTCTCTCTCTCACCCTGTGTCTCTCTCACCCTGTGTCTCTCTCACCCTGTGTCTCTCTCTCTCACCCTGTGTCTCTCTCACCCTGTGTCTCTCTCACCCTGTGTCTCTCTCTCACCCTGTGTCTCTCTCTCACCCTGTGTCTCTCTCACCCTGTGTCTCTCTCACCCTGTGTCTCTCTCTCACCCTGTGTCTCTCTCACCCTGTGTCTCTCTCTCACCCTGTGTCTCTCTCACCCTGTGTCTCTCTCTCTCACCCTGTGTCTCTCTCTCACCCTGTGTCTCTCTCATCCTGTGTCTCTCTCTCACCCTGTGTCTCTCTCACCCTGTGTCTCTCTCTCTCACCCTGTGTCTCTCTCACCCTGTGTCTCTCTCACCCTGTGTCTCTCTCTCTCACCCTGTGTCTCTCTCACCCTGTGTCTCTCTCACCCTGTGTCTCTCTCACCCTGTGTCTATCTCTCTCACCCTGTGTCTCTCTCTCTCACCCTGTGTCTCTCTCACCCTGTGTCTATCTCTCACCCTGTGTCTCTCTCTCTCACCCTGTGTCTCTCTCTCTCACCCTGTGTCTCTCTCACCCTGTGTCTCTCTCACCCTGTGTCTCTCTCTCACCCTGTGTCTCTCTCTCACCCTGTGTCTCTCTCACCCTGTGTCTCTCTCACCCTGTGTCTCTCTCGCCCTGTGTCTCTCTCACCCTGTGTCTCTCTCACCCTGTGTCTCTCTCTCTCACCCTGTGTCTCTCTCACCCTGTGTCTCTCTCTCTCACCCTGTGTCTCTCTCACCCTGTGTCTCTCTCACCCTGTGTCTCTCTCTCTCACCCTGTGTCTCTCTCTCACCCTGTGTCTCTCTCTCACCCTTTGTCTCTCTCACCCTGTGTCTCTCTCACCCTGTGTCTCTCTCTCTCACCCTGTGTCTCTCTCTCACCCTGTGTCTCTCTCTCTCACCCTGTGTCTCTCTCACCCTGTGTCTCTCTCTCTCACCCTGTGTCTCTCTCACCCTGTGTCTCTCTCTCTCACCCTGTGTCTCTCTCTCACCCTGTGTCTCTCTCTCACCCTGTGTCTCTCTCACCCTGTGTCTCTCTCTCTCACCCTGTGTCTCTCTCACCCTGTGTCTCTCTCACCCTGTGTCTCTCTCTCTCACCCTGTGTCTCTCTCTCACCCTGTGTCTCTCTCTCTCACCCTGTGTCTCTCTCACCCTGTGTCTCTCTCTCTCACCCTGTGTCTCTCTCACCCTGTGTCTCTCTCTCTCTTGCCCTGTGTCTCTCTCACCCTGTGTCTCTCTCACCCTGTGTCTCTCTCACCCTGTGTCTCTCTCTCTCACCCTGTGTCTCTCTCACCCTGTGTCTCTCTCACCCTGTGTCTCTCTCACCCTGTGTCTCTCTCTCTCACCCTGTGTCTCTCTCTCACCCTGTGTCTCTCTCACCCTGTGTCTCTCTCTCTCACCCTGTGTCTCTCTCTCTCACCCTGTGTCTCTCTCACCCTGTGTCTCTCTCTCACCCTGTGTCTCTCTCACCCTGTGTCTCTCTCTCACCCTGTGTCTCTCTCACCCTGTGTCTCTCTCTCACCCTGTGTCTCTCTCACCCTGTGTCTCTCTCACCCTGTGTCTCTCTCTCACCCTGTGTCTCTCTCTCACCCTGTGTCTCTCTCTCACCCTGTGTCTCTCTCTCACCCTGTGTCTCTCTCACCCTGTGTCTCTCTCTCGCCCTGTGTCTCTCTCACCCTGTGTCTCTCTCTCTCACCCTGTGTCTCTCTCACCCTGTATCTCTCTCTCACCCTGTGTCTCTCTCTCACCCTGTGTCTCTCTCACCCTGTGTCTCTCTCTCACCCTGTGTCTCTCTCACCCTGTGTCTCTCTCTCACCCTGTGTCTCTCTCACCCTGTGTCTCTCTCACCCTGTGTCTCTCTCGCCCTGTGTCTCTCTCACCCTGTGTCTCTCTCTCACCCTGTGTCTCTCTCACCCTGTGTCTCTCTCTCACCCTGTGTCTCTCTCTCTCACCCTGTGTCTCTCTCACCCTGTGTCTCTCTCTCTCACCCTGTGTCTCTCTCAACCTGTGTCTCTCTCACCCTGTGTCTCTCTCACCCTGTGTCTCTCTCTCTCACCCTGTGTCTCTCTCTCACCCTGTGTCTCTCTCTCACCCTGTGTCTCGCTCACCCTGTGTCTCTCTCTCACCCTGTGTCTCTCTCACCCTGTCTCTCTCTCACCCTGTGTCTCTCTCACCCTGTGTCTCTCTCGCCCTGTGTCTCTCTCACTCTGTGTCTCTCTCACCCTGTGTCTCTCTCTCTCACCCTGTGTCTCTCTCACCCTGTGTCTCTCTCACCCTGTGTCTCTCTCTCTCACCCTGTGTCTCTCTCACCCTGTGTCTCTCTCCCTCTCAGTCTCTCTCTCTGTCTCTCTGTCTGTCTGTCTCTCTCTCCCCCCTCTCTCTCTCCCTCTCTCTCCCTCAGTACCCCTCTCTCTCTCAGTCTCTTTGTGTATGCGTCTCTCTCTCACTCTGTGTCTCTCTCTCTCTCACTCTCTCTGTCTCTCTCTCTCGGTGTCTCTCTCTCGGTGTCTCTCTCTCTTTCTCTCTGCGTCTCTCTCTCTCTCTCTCAGTGTCTCTCTGAGTCTCTCTCTCTCTCTCTCTCTGTCTCTCTCTCTCGGTGTCTCTCTCTCTTGGAGGATAGCGGGATGCGAGGGGAGGGGTATTGAGGGGAGGGGGATAGGAGGGGAAGGGGATTGAGGGGAGGGGAATAGGAGGGGAGGGGATTGAGGGGAGGGGGATTGATGGGAGGGGGATTGAGTGGAGAGGGATTGAGGGGAGGGGGATAGGAGGGGATTTGGATTGAGGGGAGGGGATTAAGGGGAAGGGGATAGGAGGGGAGGGGATTGAGGGGAGGGGGACAGGAGGGGAGGGGGATTGAGAGGAGGGGGATTGGAGGGGAGGGGGATTGAGGGGAGGGGGATTGAGGGGAGGGGAGGTGAGTGAGAGTTGCTGACACAGAGTGATGATGACCTGCTTACAGCGGCTGCTCCCTGCTCTGCTTCATTAATGAGTGAGAAAAGGTCATGTCTGTCTTAATCCCTGATCCTCTGTCAGGGGCCAGCCTGGAGACTAATCGTCTGTCTCCATGTCCTGCATCATTCGAATTTTACAGCAGACACTGAGCTGGGTACAGCGGGTACAAAGGGGCAGGGAGAGGGAGAGAGGGAGAGAGAGAGTCTGAGAGAGAGCGGGAGAGAGAGACAGAGAGAGACAGAGACAGAGAGAGAGACTGAGAGAGAGCGGGAGAGAGAGACAGAGAGAGACAGAGACAGAGAGAGAGAGACAGAGACAGAGAGAGAGACTGAGAGAGAGCGGGAGAGAGAGACAGAGAGAGACAGAGACAGAGAGAGAGAGACAGAGACAGAGAGAAACAGGCCAAGAAAGACAGATAGAGTAGTAAAAGCAGATAGGAGGAGGCAGAGACAGAGAGACAGGCAGAGAAAGAGAGAGAGAAAGAGAGAGGGAGCGAGAGAGATAGACAAACAGAGGCAGGGACAGGGAGCAAGATAGAGAGAGACACAGGAGGATAGAGAGCAAAAGCAGAGAAAGAGAGAGACACGGAGAGAGATAGAGTGATAGATAGAGAGAGGCACAGAGTATGTGAGGGAGAGAGAGAGAGCAAGACAGAGAGGTCACTAAGTTGCTGATGTCAATTCTCTAAGACGTTCCAAATCCACTTCCTGGCACTGTTCCGATCAAATAGGATTAATTTCCAGTGCGACAACAGCCTTGTTTATAGACACCACAGCAGGGTTAAGGGAGATTTACTCTGTATCTATCTAACCCCGTGCTGTCCCTGTCCTGGGAGTGTTTGATGGGGAAAGTGTAGAGGGAGATTTACTCTGTATCTAACCCCGTGCTGTACCTGTCCTGGGAGTGTTTGATGGGGACAGTGTAGAGGGAGATTTACTCTGTATCTAACCCCGTGCTGTACCTGTCCTGGGAGTGTTTGATGGGGAAAGTGTAGAGGGAGATTTACTCTGTATCTAACCCCGTGCTGTACCTGTCCTGGGAGTGTTTGATGGGGACAGTGTAGAGGGAGATTTACTCTGTATCTAACCCCGTGCTGTACCTGTCCTGGGAGTGTTTGATGGGGACAGTGTAGAGGGAGATTTACTCTGTATCTAACCCCGTGCTGTAAATGCCCGGGGAGTGTTTGATGGGGACAGTGTAGAGGGAGATTTACTCTGTATCTAACCCCGTGCTGTACCTGTCCTGGGAGTGTTTGATGGGGACAGTGTAGAGGGAGATTTACTCTGTATCTAACCCCGTGCTGTACCTGTCCTGGGAGTGTTTGATGGGGACGGTGTAGAGGGAGATTTACTCTGTATCTAACCCCGTGCTGTACCTGTCCTGGGAGTGTTTGATGGGGACAGTGTAGAGGGAGATTTACTCTGTATCTAACCCCGTGCTGTACCTGTCCTGGGAGTGTTTGATGGGGACGGTGTAGAGGGAGATTTACTCTGTATCTAACCCCGTGCTGTACCTGTCCTGGGAGTGTTTGATGGGGACAGTGTAGAGGGAGATTTACTCTGTATCTAACCCCGTGCTGTAACTGCCCGGGGAGTGTTTGATGGGGACAGTGTAGAGGGAGATTTACTCTGTATCTAACCCCGTGCTGTACCTGTCCTGGGAGTGTTTGATGGGGACACTGTAGAGGGAGATTTACTCTGTATTTAACCCCGTGCAGTACCTGTCCAGGGAGTGTTTGATAAGGACAGTGTAGAGGGAGCTTTACTCTGTATCTAACCCCGTGCTGTACCTGTCCTGAGAGTGTTTGATGGGGACAGTGCAGCGGGAGATTTACTCTGTATACAACCCCGTGCTGTAACTGCCCGGGGAGTGTTTGATGGGGATACTGTAGAGGGAGATTTACTCTGTATCTAACCCCGTGCTGTACCTGTCCAGGGAGTGTTTGATGGGGACAGTGTAGAGGGAGATTTACTCTGTCTCCAACCCCTTGCTGTACCTATCCAGGGAGTGTTTGATGGGGACAGTGCAGAGGGAGCTTTTCTCTGTATCTAACCCCATGCTGTACCTGTCCTGGGAGTGTTTGATGGGGACAGTGCAGAGGGAGCTTTTCTCTGTATCTAACCCCATGCTGTACCTGTCCTGGGAGTGTTTGATGGGGACAGTGTAGAGGGAGCTTTACTCTGTATCTAACCCCGTGCTGTACCTGTCCTGGGAGTGTTTGATGGGGACAGTGTAGAGGGAGATTTACTCTGTATCTAACCCCGTGTTGTACCTTTTCCAGGGAGTGTTGATGGGGACAGTGTAGAGGGAGATTTACTCTGTATCTAACCCCGTGCTGTACATGTCCATGGAGTGTTTGATGGGGACGGTGTAGAAGGAGATTTACTCTGTATCTAACCCTGTGCTGTCCCTGTCCTGGGAGTGTTTGATGGGGACAGAGTAGAGACAGCTTTACTCTGTATCAAACACATTGCTGTCCCAGGACAGGGAGTGTTTGATGGGGACAATGTAGAGGGAGCTTTACTCTGTATCTAACCCAGTGCTGTACCTGTCCTGGGATTGTTTGATGGGGACAGTGCAGCGGGAGATTTACTCTGTATCTAACCCCGTGCTGTACCTGTCCTGGGAGTGTTTGATGGGGACAGTGTAGAGGGAGCTTTACTCTGTATCTAACCACATGCTGTACCTGTCCTGGGAGTGTTTGATGG
The DNA here is from genome assembly GCA_026770705.1 of Isurus oxyrinchus. Classification (NCBI taxonomy): domain Eukaryota; kingdom Metazoa; phylum Chordata; class Chondrichthyes; order Lamniformes; family Lamnidae; genus Isurus; species Isurus oxyrinchus. Next base: position 51,213 of record JANJGN010001705.1, read on the forward strand.
GGACAGTGTAGAGGGAGATTTACTCTGTATCTAAGCCCGTGCTGTACCTGTCCTGGGAGTGTTTGATGGGTCAGTGTAGAGGGAGATTTACTCTGTATCTAACACCGTGCTGTACCTGTCCTGGGAGTGTTTGATGGGGACAGTGTAGAGGGAGATTTACTCTGTATCTAACCCCGTGCTGTCCCTGTCCTGGGAGTGTTTGATGGGGTAAGTGTAGAGGAAGCTTTACTCTGTGTATAACCTCATGCTGTACCTGTCCTGGGAGTGTTTGATGGGGACAGTGTAGAGGGAGCTTTACTCTGTATCTAACCTCATGCTGTACCTGTCCTGGGACTGTTTGATGGGACAGTGTAGAGGGAGATTTACTCTGTATCTAACCACTTGTACCTGTCCTGGGACTGTTTGATGGGACAGTGTAGAGGGAGCTGTATCTAACCCCTTGCTGTACCTGTCCAGGGAATGTTTGATGGGGACAGTGTAGAGGGAGATTTACTCTGTATCTAACCCCGTGCTGTCCCTGTCCTGGGAGTGTTTGATGGGGACAGTGTAGAGGGAGCTTTACTCTGTATCTATCTAACCCTGTGCTGTCCCTGTCCTGGGAGTGTTTGATGAAGACAGTGTAGAGGGAGCTTTACTCTGTATCGAACCCAGTGCTGTACCTGTCCTGGGAGTGTTTGATGGGGACAGTGTAGAGGGAGATTTACTCTGCATCTATCCCCGTGCTGTACCTGTCCTGGGAGTGTTTGATGGGGACAGTGCAGAGAGAGTTTTACTCTGTATCTATCTAACCCTGTGCTGTCCCTATCCTAGGAGTGTTTAAAGGGGACAGTGTAGAGGGAGCCTTACTCTGTATATAACCTCTTGCTGTACCTGTCCTGGGAGTGTTTGATGGGGACAGTGTAGAAGGAAATTTGCTCAGTATCTAACCCCATGCTGTCCCTGTCCTCGGAGTGTTTGATGCTTACAGTGTAGAGAGTGCTTTACTCTGTATCTATCTAACCCAGTGCTGTCCCTGTCCTGGGAGTGTTTGATGGGGACAGTGTAGAGGGAGATTTACTCTGTATCTAACCTGTGCTGTACCTGTCCTGGGAGTGTTTGATGGGGACTGTGTAGAGGGAGCTTTACTCTGTATCTAACCCCGTGCTCTAACTGTCCTGGGAGTGTTTGATGGGGACATTGTAGAGGGAGCTTTACTCTGTATCTAAACCAGTGCTGTACCTGTCCTGGGAGTGTTTGATGGGGACAGTGTAGAGGGAGATTTACTCTGTATCTAACCCCGTGCTGTACCTGTCCTGGGAGTGTTTGATGGTGTAAGTGTAGAGGAAGCTTTACTCTGTATCTAACCTCATGCTGTAACTGTCCTGGGAGTGTTTGATGGGGACAGTGTATAGGGAGCTTTACTCTGTATCTAACCTCATGCTGTACCTGTCCTGGGACTGTTTGATGGGACAGTGTAGAGGGAGATTTACTCTGTATCTAACCCCGTGCTGTACCTGTCCTGGGAGTGTTTGATGGGGACAGTGTAGAGGGAGATTTACTCTGTATCTAATCCCGTGCTGTACCTGTCCTGGGAGTGTTTGATGGGGACAATGTAGAGGGAGCTTTACTCTGTATCTAACCTCATGCTGTACCTGTCCTGGGAGTGTTTGGTGGGCATAGTATAGAAGGAGATTTACTCTGTATCTAACCCCGTGCTGTACCTGTCCTGGGAGTGTTTGATGGGGACAGTGTAGAGGGAGATTTACTCTGTATCTAACCCCGTACTGTCCCTGTCCAGGGAGTGATTGATGGGGACAGTGTAGAGGGAGATTTACTCTGTATCTAATCCCTTGCTGTACCTGTCCTGGGAGTGTTTGATGGGGACAGTGTAGAAGGAAATTTGCTCTGTATCTAACCCCATGCTGTCCCTGTCCTCGGAGTGTTTGATGCTTACAGTGTAGAGAGTGCTTTACTCTGTATCTATCTAACACTGCTCTGTCCCTGTCCTGGGAGTGTTTGATGGGGACAGTGTAGAGGGAGATTTACTCTGTATCTCACCCCATGCTGTACCTGTCCTGGGAGTGTTTGATGGGGACAGTGTAGAGGGAGCTTTACTCTGTATCTATCTAACCCCGTGCTGTACCTGTCCTGGGAGTGTTTGATGGGGACAGTGAAGAGGGAGCTTTATTCTGTATCTCACCCTGTGCTGTACCTGTCCTGGGAGTGTTTGATGGGGACATTGTGGAGGGAGCTTTACTCTGTATCTAACCCTGTGCTGTAACTGCCCAGGGAGTGTTTGATGGGGACAGTGTAGAGGGCGGTTTACTCTGTATCTAATCCCGTACTGTCCCTGTCAAGGGAGTGTGTGATGGGGACAGTGTAGTAGGAGATTAACTCTGTATCTAACCCCGTGCTGTCCCTGTCCTGGGAGTGTTTGATGGGGACAGTGTAGAGGGAGCTTTACTCTGTATCTATCTAACCCTGTGCTGTCCCTGTCCTGGGAGTGTTTGATGAAGACAGTGTAGAAGGAGCTTTACTCTGTATCGAACCCAGTGCTGTACCTGTCCTGGGAGTGTTTGATGGGGACAGTGTAGAGGGAGATTTACTCTGCATCTATCCCCGTGCTGTACCTGTCCTGGGCGTGTTTGATGGGGACAGTGCAGAGAGAGTTTTACTCTGTATCTATCTAACCCTGTGCTGTCCCTATCCTAGGAGTGTTTGAAGGGGACAGTGTAGAGGGAGCCTTACTCTGTATATAACCTCTTGCTGTACCTGTCCTGGGAGTGTTTGATGGGGACAGTGTAGAAGGAAATTTGCTCAGTATCTAACCCCATGCTGTCCTTGTCCTCGGAGTGTTTGATGCTTACAGTGTAGAGAGTGCTTTACTCTGTATCTATCTAACCCAGTGCTGTCCCTGTCCTGGGAGTGTTTGATGGGGACAGTGTAGAGGGAGATTTACTCTGTATCTAACCTGTGCTGTACCTGTCCTGGGAGTGTTTGATGGGGACAGTGAAGAGGGAGCTTTATTCTGTATCTCACCCTGTGCTGTACCTGTCCTGGGAGTGTTTGATGGGGACATTGTGGAGGGAGCTTTACTCTGTATCTAACCCTGTGCTGTAACTGTCCAGGGAGTGTTTGATGGGGACAGTGTAGAGGGCGGTTTACTCTGTATCTAATCCCGTACTGTCCCTGTCAAGGGAGTGTGTGATGGGGACAGTGTAGTAGGAGATTAACTCTGTATCTAACCCCGTGCTGTCCCTGTCCTGGGAGTGTTTGATGGGGACAGTGTAGAGGGAGCTTTACTCTGTATCTATCTAACCCTGTGCTGTCCCTGTCCTGGGAGTGTTTGATGAAGACAGTGTAGAAGGAGCTTTACTCTGTATCGAACCCAGTGCTGTACCTGTCCTGGGAGTGTTTGATGGGGACAGTGTAGAGGGAGATTTACTCTGCATCTATCCCCGTGCTGTACCTGTCCTGGGAGTGTTTGATGGGGACAGTGCAGAGAGAGTTTTACTCTGTATCTATCTAACCCTGTGCTGTCCCTATCCTAGGAGTGTTTGAAGGGGACAGTGTAGAGGGAGCCTTACTCTGTATATAACCTCTTGCTGTACCTGTCCTGGGAGTGTTTGATGGGGACAGTGTAGAAGGAAATTTGCTCAGTATCTAACCCCATGCTGTCCTTGTCCTCGGAGTGTTTGATGCTTACAGTGTAGAGAGTGCTTTACTCTGTATCTATCTAACCCAGTGCTGTCCCTGTCCTGGGAGTGTTTGATGGGGACAGTGTAGAGGGAGATTTACTCCATCGAATCCCGTGTTGTACCTTTACTGGGAGTGTTTGACGGGGACAGTGTAGAGGGAGCTTTACGCTGCATCTAAACCCGTGCTGTACCTGTCTATGGAGTGTTTGATGGCGACGGTGTAGAGGGAGATTTACTCTGTATCGAACCCCGTGCTGTACATGTCCTGGGAGTGTGTGATGGGGACAGTGTAGGCAGAGATTTACTCTGTATCGAACCCCGTGCTGTACCTGTCCTGGGAGTGTTTGATGGGGACAGTGTAGAGGGAGCTTTACTCTGTACCTTAACCTGTGCAGTAACTGTCTGGGAGTGTTTGATGGGGACAGTGTAGAGGGAGATTTACTCTGTATCTAACCCCGTGTTGTACCTGTCCTGGGAGTGTTTGATGTGGACAGTGTGGAGGGAGATTTACTCTGTATCTAACCCCGTGCTGTACCTGTCCTGGGAGTGTTTGATGGGGACAGTGTAGAGGGAGATTTACTCTGTATCTTACCCCGTGCTGTACCTGTCCTGGGAGTGTTTGATGGGGACAGTGTGGAGGGAGATTTACTCTGTATCTAACCCCGTGCTGTACCTGTCCTGGGAGTGTTTGATGGGGACAGTTTAGAGGGAGATTTACTCTGTATCTAACCCCGTACTTTACCTTTCCAGGGAGTGTTTGATGGGGACAGTGTAGAGGGAGCTTTACTCTGTATCTAACCCCGTGTTGTACCTGTCCTGGGAGTGTTTGATGTGGACAGTGTACAGGGAGCTTTACTCAGTATCTATTTAACTCTGTGCTGTCCCTGTCCTGTGAGTGTTTGATCGGGACAGTTTACAGGGAGCTTTACTCTGTATCTTACCCCATGTTGACCCAGTACTGGGAGTGTTTGATGGGGACAGTGTAGAGGGAGCTTTACTCTGTTTCTAACCCGGTGCTGTTCCAGTCCTGGGAGTGTTTGTTGGGGACAGTGTTGAGGGAGTTTTACTCTGTATCTATCTAACCCCGTGCTGTCCCAGGACAGGGAGTGTTTGATGGGGACAGTGTAGAGGGAGATTTACTCTGTATCTAACCCGGTGATGTCCCTTTCCTGGGAGTGTTTGATGTGGACAGTGTCGAGGGAGCTTTACTCTGTATCTAACCCCGTGCTGTACCTATCCTGGGAGTGTTTGATGGGGACAGTTTAGAGGGAGATTTATTCTGTATCGAACCCCGTGCTGTACATGTCCAGGGAGTGTTTGATGGGGACAGTGTAGAAGAAGATTTACTCTGTATCTAACCCCGTGCTGTCCCTGTCCTGGGAGTGATTGATGGGGACAGTGTAGAGGTAGCTTTACTCTGTATCTAAACCCATGCTGCACCTGTCCTGGGAGTGTTTCATTGGAACAGTGTCGAGTGAGATTTACTCTGTATCTTACCCCGTGTTGTACCTGTCCTGAAAGTGTTTGATGGGGACAGTGTAGAGGGAGATTTACTCTGTATCTAACCCCGTGCTGTACCTGTCCGGTGAGTTTTTGATGGGGACAGTGTAGAAGGAGTTTTACTCTGTATCTAACCCTGTGCTGTACCTGTCCTGGGAGTGTTTGATGGCGACAGTGTAGAGGGAGATATATTGCATCGAACCACGTGCTGTAGCTGTCCTGGGAGTGTTTGATGGGGACAGTGTAGAGGGAGCTTTACTCTGTATCTAACCCCGTGCTGTACCTGTCCTGGGAGTGTTTGATGGGGACAGTGTAGAGGGAGCTTTACTCTGTATCTAACCCCGTGCTGTACCTGTCCTGGGAGTGTTTGATGGGGACAGTGTAGAGGGAGATTTACTCTGTATCTAACCCCTTACTGTACCTGTCCAGGGAGTGTTTGATGGGGACAGTGTAGAGGGAGCTTTATTCTGTATCTAACCCCGTGCTGTACCTGTCCTGGGAGTGTTTGATGAGGACAGTGTACTGGCAGATTTAATCTGTATCTATCCCCGTGCTGTACCTGTCCAGGGAGTCATTGATGGGGACAGTGTTGATGGAGATTTTCTCTGTATCTATCCCCGTGTTGTACCTGTCTTTGAAGTGTTTGATGAGGAACGTGTAGAAGGAGATTTAGTCTGTATCTAACCCCATGCTGTCCCTGTCCTGGGAGAGTTTGATGGAGACAGTGTAGAGGGAGCTTTGCTTTGTATCGAACAATGTACTGACCTGTCCTGGAAGTGTTTGATGGGGACAGTGTAAACGGAAATTTACTCTGTATCTAACCCCGTGTTGTATCTGTCCTGGGAGTGTTTGATGGGGACAGTGTAGAGGGAGATTTACTCTGTATCTAACCCCGGGCTGTACCTGTCCTGGGAGTGTTTGATGGAGAAAGTGTAGAGGGAGATTTACTCTGTATCTAACCCCATGCTGTACCTGTCCTGGGAGTGTTTGATGGGGACAGTGTAGAGGGAGCTTTACTCTGTATCTAACCCCGTGCTGTACCTGTCCTGGGAGTGTTTGATGGGGGCAGTGTAGAGGGAGCTTTACTCTGTATCTAAACCTGTGCTGTACCTGTCCTGGGAGTGTTTGATGGGGACAGTGTAGAGGGAACTTCACTCTGTATCTAACCCTATGCTGTACCTGTCCTGGGAGTGTTTGATGGGGACAAAGTTGAGGGAGCTTTACTCTTTATCTAACCCCGTGCTGTACCTGTCCTGGGAGTGTTTGATGGGGACAGTGTAGAGGGAACTTCACTCTGTATCTAACCCTATGCTGTACCTGTCCTGGGAGTGTTTGATGGGGACAAAGTTGAGGGAGCTTTTCTCTTTATCTAACCCCGTGCTGTACCTGTCCTGGGAGTGTTTGATGGGGACAATGTGGAGGGAGTTTTACTCTGAATCTAATCCCGTGCTGTACCTGTCCTGGGAGTGTTTGATGGGGACAGTGTAGAGTTAGATTTACTCTGTATCTAACCCAGTGCTCTACCTGTCATGGGAATGTTTGATTGGGACAGCATAGAGGGAGATTCACTCTGTCCCGAACCCCGGGCTGTACCTGTCTTCAGAGTGTTTCATGGGGACAATAAAGAGGGAGATTTACTCCAGCTAACCCCGTGTTGTACCTTTCCTGGGAGTGTTTGATGGGGACAGTGTAGAGGGAGCTTTACTCTCTGTCTAACCCCGTGCTGTACATGACCTGGGAGAGTTTGACGGGGACAATGTATCGGGACATTTACTCTTTATCTAAGCCAGTGCTGTACCTGTCCTCCGAGTGTTTGATGGGGACAGTTTAGAGTGAGATTTAATCTGTTTCATAGACCGAGCTATACCTGTCCACGGAGTGTTTGATGGGGACAGTGTAGAGGGTGCTTTACTCTGTATCTAACCGTGTGCGGTACCTGTCCTGGGAGTGTTTCATGGGCCAGTATAGATGGAGTTTTACTCTGTATCTAACCCCGTGCTGTACCTGTCCAGGGAGTGTTTCATGGGGGCAATGTAGAAGGAGATTTACTCTGTATCTAAACCTGTTCTGTACCTGTCCTGGGAGTGTTTGATGGGGACAGTGTAGAGGGAGCTTTAATCTGTATCTAACCCCGTGCTGTACCTGTCCTGGGAGTGTTTGATGGGGACAGTGTAGAGGGAACTTCACTCTGTATCTAACCCCGTGCTGTACCTGTCCTGGGAGTGTTTGATGGGGACAGTGTAGAGGGAACTTCACTCTGTATCTAACCCCGTGCTGTACCTGTCCTGGGATTGTTTGATGGGGACAGTGTAGAGGGAGATTCACTCCGTATCTAACCTCATGCTGTACCTGTCCTGGGAGTGTTTGATGGGGACAGTGTAGAGGGAACTTCACTCTGTATCTAACCCCGTGCTGTACCTGTCCTGGGAGTGTTTGATGGGGACATTGTAGAGGGAGATTTACTCTGTATCTAACCTCATGCTGTACCTGTCGAGGGATTGTTTGATGGGGACAGTGTAGAGGGAGCTTTACTCTGTATCTAACACCCTGCTGTCCCTGTCCTGGGAGTGTTTGATGGGGAGAGTTTAGAGGGAGATTTACTCTGTATCTAACCCCGTGCTGTACCTGTCCTGGGAGTGTTTGATGGGGACAGTGTAGAGGGAGATTTACTCTGTATCTAACCACGTGCTGTACCTGTCCTGGGAGTGTTTGATGGGGACAGTGTAGATGGAGATTTACTCTGTATCTAACCCCGTGCTGTAGCTGTCCTGGGAGTGTTTGATGAGGACAGTGTAGAGGAAGATTTACTCTGGATCTAACCCCGTATGTACCTATCCTGGGAGTGTTTGATGGGGACAGTGTAGAGGGTGATTTACTCTGTATCTTACCCCGTGCTGCCCCTTTCCTGGGAGTGTTTGATGGGGACAGTGTAGAGGGAGCTTTACTCTGTATCTAACCCCGTACTGTACCTGTCCAGTGAGTGTTTGATGGGGACAGTAAAGATGGAGATTTACTCAGTATCTAACCCCGTGTTTTACCTGTCCTGGGAGAGTTTGATGGGAACAGTGTAGAGGGTGCTTTGAGCTGTATCTATCTTACCCTATGCTGTCTCTGTCCTGGTAGTGTTTGATGGGGACAGTGTCGAGGGAGCTTTACTCTTTATCTAACTCCGTGCTGTGCCAGTCCAGGGATTGTTTGATGGGGACAGTGCAGAGGGAGCTTTACTCTCTATCTAACACCGTGCTTTCCCTGTCCTGTGAGTGTTTGATGGGGACAATGTAGAGGGAGCTTTACTCTCTATCTAACCCCGTGTTGTACCTGTCCGAGTGTTTGATGGTGAAAGTGTAGAGAGAGCTTTACTCTCTATCTAACCCCGTGCTGTACCTGTCCTGGGAGTGTTTGATGGGAACAGTGCAGAGGGAGTTTTACTCTGTATCTAACCCCGTGCTGTATCTGTCCTGGGAGTGTTTGATGGGGACAGTGTAGAGGGAGATTTACTCTGTATCTAACCCCGTGCTGTACCTCTCCAGGGAGTGTTTGATGGGGACAGTGCAGAGGTAGATTTACTCATTATCTAACCCCGTGCTGTACCTGTCCAGGGAGTTTTTTATGGGGACAGTGTCATGGGAGATTTACCCTGTATCTAACCCCGTGCTGTACCTGTCCTGGGAGTGTTTGATAGGGACAGTGTAGAGTGAGCTTTACTCTTTATCTAACCCCATGCTGTACCTGTCCAGGGATTGTTTGATGGGGACAGTGAAGAGGGAGCTTTACTCTGTATCTAACACCGTGCTGTCCCTGTCCTGGGAGTGTTTGATGGGGACAGTGTAGAGGGAGCTTTACTCTGTATCTAACACCGTGCTGTCCCTGTCCTGGGAGTGTTTGATGGGGACAGTGTAGATGATTATTTACTCTGTATCTAACCCCGTGCTGTCCCTTTCCTGGGAGTGTTTGTTGGGGACAGTGTAGAGGGAGATTTACTCTGTATCTAACAATGTGCTGTACCTGTCCAGGGAGTGTTTGATTGGGACACTGTAGAGGGAGATTTATTTTGTATCTAACCCCGTGCTGTACCTGACAGGGAGTGTTTGATGGGGACAGTGTAGAGGGACCTTTACTCTGTATCTAACCCCATGCTGTACCTGTCCTGTGAGTGTTTGATGGGGACAGTGCAGAGGGAGATTTACTCTGTATCTAACACCGTGTTGTACCTGTCCAGTGAGTGTTTGATGGGGACAGTATAGAAGGAGATTTACTCTGTATCTAACCCCGTGTTTTACCTGTCCTGGGAGAGTTTGATGGGAACAGTGTAGAGGGAGATTTACCCTGTATCTAACCCCGTGCTGTCTCTGTCCCGGTAGTGTTTGATGCGGACAGTGTAGAGGGAGCTTTACTCTGTATCTAACACCGTGCTTTCCCTGTCCTGGGAGTGTTTGATGGGGACAATGTAGAGGGAGCTTTACTCTCTATCTAACCCCGTGTTGTACTTGTCCGAGTGTTTTGATGGGGAAAGTGTAGAGAGAGCTTTACTCTCTATCTAACCCCGTGCTGTCCGAGGACAGGGAGTGTTTGATGGGGACAGTGTAGAGGGAGATTTACTCTGTATCTAACCCCGTGCTGTACCTGTCCTGGGAGTGTTTGATGGGGACAGTGTCGTGGGACATTTACCCTGTATCTAACCTCGTGCTGTAGCTGTCCTGGGAGTGTTTGATGGGGACGGTGTAGAGGGAGCTTTATTCTCTATCTAAACCCGTGCTGTACCTGTCAAGGGTGTGTTTGATGGAGACAGTGTAGAGGGAGCTTTACTCTTTTTCTAACTGTGTATTATACCTGTCCTGGGAGTGTTTGATGGGGACAGTGTAGAGGGACATTTACTCTGTATCTATCAATGTGCTGTACCTGTCCTGGGAGTGTTTGATGGGGACAGTGCAGAGGGAGATTTACTCTGTATATAACCCCGTGTTGTACCTGTCCTGGGAGTGTTTCATTGGGACAGTTTAGATGGAGTTTTACTCTGTATCTAACCCCGTGCTGTACCTGTCCTGGGAGTGTTTGATGGGGACAGTGTAGAGGTAGCTTTACTCTGTATCTAACCCTGTGCTGTACCTGTCCAGGGAGTGTTTGATGGGGACAGTGTAGAAAGAGATTTACTCTGATCTAACCTTGTGCTGTCCCTGTCCTGGGAGTGTTTGATGGGGACAGTGTAGAGGGAGCTTTACTCTGTATCCAACCCCGTGTTGTACCTGTCCTGGGAGCGTTTGTTGGTGACAGTGTAGAGGGAGATTCACTCTGCATCTAACCCAGTGCTGTACCTGTCCTGGGAGTGTTTGATTGGGACAGTGTAGAGAGAGCTTTACTCTCTATCTAACCCCGTGCTGTCCAAGGACAGGGAGTGTTTGATGGGGACAGTGTAGATGGAGATTTACTCTGTATCTAACCCCGTGCTGTACCTCTCCAGGGAGTGTTTGATGGGGACATTGTAGAGGTAGATTTACTCATTATCTAAACCCGTGCTGTACCTGTCCAGGGAGTTTTTTATGGGGACAGTGTCGTGGGAGATTTACCCTGTATCTAACCCCGTGCTGTACATGTCCACAGAGTATTTGATGGGGACAGTGTAGACGGAGCTTTACTCTGTATCTAACCCCGTGCTGTACATGTCCACAGAGTATTTGATGGGGACAGTGTAGAGGGAGCTTTACTCCGAATCTAACCCCGTGCTGTACCTGTCCTGGGACTGTTTGATGGGGACAGTGTAGAGGGAGATTTACTCTGTATCTTACCCCGTGCTGTACCTGTCCTGGGAGTGTTTGATGGGGACAGTGTAGAGGGAGGTTTACTCTGTATCTAACCCCGTGCTGTACCTGTCCTTGGAGTGTTTGATGGCAACAGAGTAGAGTGAGCTTTACTCTGTATCTAACCCCGTGCTGTACCTGTCCAGGGATTGTTTGATGGGGAAAGTGAAGAGGGAGCTTTACTCTGTATCTAACAGCGTGCTGTCCCTGTCCTGGGAGTGTTTGATGGGGACAGTGTAGAGGGAGCTTTTACTCCGTGTCTAACTATGTGCTATAAATTTCTTGGGAGTTTTTGATGGGGACAGTGTAGAGTGAGATTCACTCTGTAACTCACCCTGGGCAGTACCTGTCCTTGGAGTGTTCGATGGGACAGTGTAGATGATTATTTACTCTGTATCTAACCCCGTGCTGTCCCTGTCCTGGGAGTGTTTGTTGGGGACAGTGTAGAGGGAGCTTTGCTCTGTATCTAACAATGTGCTGTACCTGTCTTGGGAGTGTTTGATTGGGACAGTGTAGAGGGAGATTTATTTTGTATCTAACCACGTGTTGTACCTGTCCTGTGATTGTTTGATGGGGACAGTGCAGAGGGAGATTTACTCCGTATCTAACCCCGTGCTGTCCCTTTCCAGGGAGTGTTAGATGTGGACATTGTAGAGGGAGCTTTACTCTGTATCTAACCCCGTACTGTACCTGTCCAGGGAGTGTTTGATGGGGACAGTGCAGAAGGAGATTTACTCTGTATCAAACCCCTTCCTGTCCCTGTCCTGGGAGTGTTTGATGAGGACAGTATAGAGGGAGATTTACTCTGTATCTAACCCCGTGCTGTACCTTTCCTGGGAGTGTTTGATGTGGACAGAGTAGAGGGAGATTTACTCTGTATCTAACCCCGTGCAGTACCTGTCCTGGGAGTGTTTGATGGGGAAATAGTAGATGGAGCTTTACTCTTATCTAAACCCGTGCTGTACCTGTCCAGGGAGTGTTTGATGGAGACAGTGGAGAGGGCGCTTTACTCTTTTTCTATCCGTGTATTATACCTGTCCTGGGAGTGTTTGATGGGGACAGTGTAGAGGGACATTTACTCTGTATCTATCAATGTGCTGTACCTGTCCTGGGAGTGTTTGATGGGGACAGTGCAGAGGGAGATTTACTCTGTATCTAACCCCGTGTTGTACCTGTCCTGGGAGTGTTTGATGGGGACAGTGTAGAAGGAGATTTACTCTGATCTAACCTTGTGCTGTACCTGTCCTGGGAGTGTTTGATGGGGACAGTGTAGAGGGAGATTTACTCTGTATCTAACCCCGTGCTGTACCTGTCCTGGGAGTGTTTGTTGGTGTCAGTGTAGAGGGAGATTTACTTTGTATCTAACACCGTGCTGTACCTGTCCTGGAAGTGTTTGATGGGGTCAGTTTAAGGGGAGCTTTACTCTTTATCTAACCCCGTGCTGTACCTGTCCAGGGATTGTTTGATGTGGACAGTGTAGAGGGAGCTTTACTCTGTATCTAACCCCGTGCTGTACCTGTCCTGGGTGTGTTTGATGGGGACAGTGTAGAGGGAGCTTTACTCTGTATCTAACCCCGTGCTGTACCTGTCCTGGGAGTGTTTGATGGGGACAGTGTAGAGGGAACTTTACTCTGTATCTAACCCCGTGCTGTACCTGTCCTGGGAGTGTTTGATGGGGACAGTGTAGAAGGCGTTTTACTCTGTATCTAACCCTGTGCTGTACCTGTCATGGGAGTGTTTGATGGGGACAGTGTAGAGGGAGATTTACTCTGTATCTTACCCTGAGCTTTACCTGTCCAGGGAGTGTTTGATGGGGGCAGTGTAGAGGGAGATTTGCTCCGTATCTATCCCCGTGCTGTACCTGTCCTGGGAGTGTTTGATGGGGACAGTGTAGAGGGAGATTTACTCTGTATCTTACCCTGAGCTTTACCTGTCCTGGGAGTGTTTGATGGGGGACAGTGCAGAAGGAGATTTCCTCTGTATCTAACCCTGTGCTGTACCTGTCATGGGAGTGTTTGATGGGGGACAGTGTAGATGGAAATTTACTCTGTATCTAACCCCGTGCTGTACCTGTCCTGGGAGTGTTTGATGGGGACAGTGTAGAGGGAGCTTTACTCTGTATCTAACCCCGTGCTGTACCTGTCCTGGGAGTGTTTGATGGGGACAGTGTAGAGGGAACTTTACCCTGTTTCTAACCCTGTGCTGTCCCTGTGCTGGGAGTGTTTGATGGGGACAGTGTAGAGGGAGATTTACTCTGTATCTAACCCCATGCTGTACCTGTCCTGGGAGTGTTTCAGTGGGACAGTGTAGAGTGAGCTTTACTCTGTATGTTACCCCGTGTTGTACCTGTCCTGGGAGTGTTTGATGGGGACAGTGTAGAGGCAGCTTTACTCTGTCTCTAACCTCATGCTGTACCTTTCCTGGGAGTGTTTGATGGGGAGACTGTAGAGGGAGCTTTACTCTGTATCTAACCCCGTGCTGTACCTGTCCTGAGAGTGTTTGATGGGGACAGTGTAGAGGGAGCTTTACTCTGTATCTAACACCGTGCTGTACCTGTCAAGGGAGTGTTTGATGGGGACAGTGTAGAGTGAGCTTTACTCTGTATCTAACCCCGTGCTGTACCTGTCCTGGGAGTGTTTGATGGGGACAGTGTAGAGGGAACTTTACCCTGTTTCTTACCCTGTGCTGTCCCTGTGCTGGGAGTGTTTGATTGGGACAGTGTAGAGGGAGATTTACTTTGTATCTAACATCATGCTGTACCTGTCCAGGGAGTGTTTGATGCAACAGTGCAGAGTGAGTTTTACTCTGTATCTAAGCCCATGCTGTACCTGTCCTGGGAGTGTTTCAGTGGGACAGTGTAGATTGAGCTTTACTCTGTATGTTACCCCCGTGTTGTACCTGTCCTGGGAGTGTTTGATGGGGACAGTGTAGTGGGAGGTTTACTCTGTATCTAACCCCGTGCTGTACCTGTCCAGTGAGTGTTTGATGGGGACAGTGTAGAAGGAGTTTTACTGTGTATCTAACCCCGTGCTGTCCCTGTCCTGGGAGTGTTTGATGGGGACAGTGTAGAGGGAGATTTACTCTGTATCTCACCCCGTGTTGTACCTGTCCTGGGAGTGTTTGATGGGGACAGTGTACTGGTAGATTTACTCTGTATCTATCCCCGTGCTGTACCTGTCCAGGGAGTCTTTGATGGGGACAGTGTAGAAGGAGATTTCCTCTGTATGTAACCCCGTGCTGTCCCTGTCCTGGGAGTGTTTGATTGGGACAGTGTAGTTGGAAATTTTCTCTGTATCTAACCCCGTGTTGTACCTGTCCTGGGAGTGTTTGATGGGGACAGTGTAGAGGGAGATTTACTCTGTATCTTACCCTGAGCTTTACCTGTCCAGGGAGTGTTTGATGGGGACAGTGCAGAGGGAGATTTGCTCCGTATCTATCCCCGTGCTGTACCTGTCCAGGGAGTCTTTGATGGGGACAGTGCAGAAGGAGATTTCCTCTGTATCTAACCCCGCGCTGTCCCTGTCATGGGAGTGTTTGATGGGGACAGTGTAGATGGAAATTTACTCTGTATCTAACCCCGTGCTGTACCTGTCCTGGGAGTGTTTGATGGGGACAGTGTAGAGGGAGATTTACTCTGTATCTAACCCCGTGCTGTACCTGTCCTGGAGTGTTTGATGGGGACAGTGTAGAGGGAGCTTTACTCTGTATCTAACCCCGTGTTGTACCTGTCCTGGGAGTGTTTGATGGAGACAGTGGAGAGGGCGCTTTACTCTTTTTCTATCCGTGTATTATACCTGTCCTGGGAGTGTTTGATGGGGACAGTGTAGAGGGACATTTAACTCTGTATCTATCAATGTGCTGTACCTGTCCTGGGAGTGTTTGATGGGGACAGTGCAGAGGGAGATTTACTCTGTATCTAACCCGTGTTGTACCTGTCCTGGGAGTGTTTGATGGGGACAGTGTAGAAGGAGATTTACTGTGATCTAACCTTGTGCTGTACCTGTCCTGGGAGTGTTTGATGGGGACAGTGTAGAGGGAGCTTTACTCTGTATCCAACCCTGTGTTGTACCTCTCCTGGGAGTGTTTGTTGGTGTCAGTGTAGAGGGAGATTTACTTTGTATCTAACACCGTGCTGTACCTGTCCTGGAAGTGTTTGATGGGGTCAGTTTAAGGGGAGCTTTACTCTTTATCTAACCCCGTGCTGTACCTGTCCAGGGATTGTTTGATGTGGACAGTGTAGAGGGAACTTTACCCTGTTTCTTACCCTGTGCTGTCCCTGTGCTGGGAGTGTTTGATTGGGACAGTGTAGAGGGAGATTTACTTTGTATCTAACATCATGCTGTACCTGTCCAGGGAGTGTTTGATGGGACAGTGCAGAGTGAGTTTTACTCTGTATCTAAGCCCATGCTGTACCTGTCCTGGGAGTGTTTCAGTGGGACAGTGTAGATTGAGCTTTACTCTGTATGTTACCCCTTGTTGTACCTGTCCTGGGAGTGTTTGATGGGGACAGTGTAGTGGGAGGTTTACTCTGTATCTAACCCCGTGCTGTACCTGTCCAGTGAGTGTTTGATGGGGACAGTGTAGAAGGAGTTTTACTGTGTATCTAACCCCGTGCTGTCCCTGTCCTGGGAGTGTTTGATGGGGACAGTGTAGAGGGAGATTTACTCTGTATCTAACCCCGTGCTGTACCTGTCCTGGGAGTGTTTGATGGGGACAGTGTAGAAGGCGTTTTACTCTGTATCTAACCCTGTGCTGTACCTGTCATGGGAGTGTTTGATGGGGACAGTGTAGAGGGAGATTTACTCTGTATTTTACCCTGAGCTTTACCTGTCCAGGGAGTGTTTGATGGGGGCAGTGTAGAGGGAGATTTGCTCCGTATCTATCCCCGTGCTGTACCTGTCCTGGGAGTGTTTGATGGGGACAGTGTAGAGGGAGATTTACTCTGTATCTTACCCTGAGCTTTACCTGTCCTGGGAGTGTTTGATGGGGACAGTGCAGAAGGAGATTTCCTCTGTATCTAACCCTGTGCTGTACCTGTCATGGGAGTGTTTGATGGGGACAGTGTAGATGGAAATTTACTCTGTATCTAACCCCGTGCTGTACCTGTCCTGGGAGTGTTTGATGGGGACAGTGTAGAGGGAGCTTTACTCTGTATCTAACCCCGTGCTGTACCTGTCCTGGGAGTGTTTGATGGGGACAGTGTAGAGGGAACTTTACCCTGTTTCTAACCCTGTGCTGTCCCTGTGCTGGGAGTGTTTGATGGGGACAGTGTAGAGGGAGATTTACTCTGTATCTAACCCCATGCTGTACCTGTCCTGGGAGTGTTTCAGTGGGACAGTGTAGAGTGAGCTTTACTCTGTATGTTACCCCGTGTTGTACCTGTCCTGGGAGTGTTTGATGGGGACAGTGTAGAGGCAGCTTTACTCTGTCTCTAACCTCATGCTGTACCTTTCCTGGGAGTGTTTGATGGGGAGACTGTAGAGGGAGATTTACTCTGTATCTAACCCCGTGCTGTACCTGTCCTGGGAGTGTTTGATGGGGACAGTGTAGAGGGAGCTTTACTCTGTATCTAACCCCGTGCTGTACCTGTCCTGGGAGTGTTTGATTGGGACAGTGTAGAGGGAGATTTACTTTGTATCTAACATCATGCTGTACCTGTCCAGGGAGTGTTTGATGCAACAGTGCAGAGTGAGTTTTACTCTGTATCTAAGCCCATGCTGTACCTGTCCTGGGAGTGTTTCAGTGGGACAGTGTAGATTGAGCTTTACTCTGTATGTTACCCCGTGTTGTACCTGTCCTGGGAGTGTTTGATGGGGACAGTGTAGTGGGAGGTTTACTCTGTATCTAACCCCGTGCTGTACCTGTCCAGTGAGTGTTTGATGGGGACAGTGTAGAAGGAGTTTTACTGTGTATCTAACCCCGTGCTGTCCCTGTCCTGGGAGTGTTTGATGGGGACAGTGTAGAGGGAGATTTACTCTGTATCTCACCCCGTGTTGTACCTGTCCTGGGAGTGTTTGATGGGGACAGTGTACTGGTAGATTTACTCTGTATCTATCCCCGTGCTGTACCTGTCCAGGGAGTCTTTGATGGGGACAGTGTAGAAGGAGATTTCCTCTGTATGTAACCCCGTGCTGTCCCTGTCCTGGGAGTGTTTGATTGGGACAGTGTAGTTGGAAATTTTCTCTGTATCTAACCCCGTGTTGTACCTGTCCTGGGAGTGTTTGATGGGGACAGTGTAGAGGGAGATTTACTCTGTATCTTACCCTGAGCTTTACCTGTCCAGGGAGTGTTTGATGGGGACAGTGCAGAGGGAGATTTGCTCCGTATCTATCCCCGTGCTGTACCTGTCCTGGGAGTCTTTGATGGGGACAGTGCAGAAGGAGATTTCCTCTGTATCTAACCCCGCGCTGTCCCTGTCATGGGAGTGTTTGATGGGGACAGTGTAGATGGAAATTTACTCTGTATCTAACCCCGTGCTGTACCTGTCCTGGGAGTGTTTGATGGGGACAGTGTAGAGGGAGATTTACTCTGTATCTAACCCCGTGCTGTACCTGTCCTGGGAGTGTTTGATGGGGACAGTGTAGAGGGAGATTTACTCTGTATCTAACCCCGTGCTGTACCTGTCCTGGGAGTGTTTGATGGGGACAGTGTAGAGGGAGCTTTACTCTGTATCTAACACCGTGCTGTACCTGTCAAGGGAGTGTTTGATGGGGACAGTGTAGAGTGAGCTTTACTCTGTATCTAACCCCGTGCTGTACCTGTCCTGGGAGTGTTTGATGGGGACAGTGTAGAGGGAACTTTACCCTGTTTCTTACCCTGTGCTGTCCCTGTGCTGGGAGTGTTTGATTGGGACAGTGTAGAGGGAGATTTACTTTGTATCTAACATCATGCTGTACCTGTCCAGGGAATGTTTGATGCAACAGTGCAGAGTGAGTTTTACTCTGTATCTAAGCCCATGCTGTACCTGTCCTGGGAGTGTTTCAGTGGGACAGTGTAGATTGAGCTTTACTCTGTATGTTACCCCGTGTTGTACCTGTCCTGGGAGTGTTTGATGGGGACAGTGTAGTGGGAGGTTTACTCTGTATCTAACCCCGTGCTGTACCTGTCCAGTGAGTGTTTGATGGGGACAGTGTAGAAGGAGTTTTACTGTGTATCTAACCCCGTGCTGTCCCTGTCCTGGGAGTGTTTGATGGGGACAGTGTAGAGGGAGATTTACTCTGTATCTTACCCTGAGCTTTACCTGTCCTGGGAGTGTTTGATGGGGACAGTGCAGAAGGAGATTTCCTCTGTATCTAACCCTGTGCTGTACCTGTCATGGGAGTGTTTGATGGGGACAGTGTAGATGGAAATTTACTCTGTATCTAACCCCGTGCTGTACCTGTCCTGGGAGTGTTTGATGGGGACAGTGTAGAGGGAGCTTTACTCTGTATCTAACCCCGTGCTGTACCTGTCCTGGGAGTGTTTGATGGGGACAGTGTAGAGGGAACTTTACCCTGTTTCTAACCCTGTGCTGTCCCTGTGCTGGGAGTGTTTGATGGGGACAGTGTAGAGGGAGATTTACTCTGTATCTAACCCCATGCTGTACCTGTCCTGGGAGTGTTTCAGTGGGACAGTGTAGAGTGAGCTTTACTCTGTATGTTACCCCGTGTTGTACCTGTCCTGGGAGTGTTTGATGGGGACAGTGTAGAGGCAGCTTTACTCTGTCTCTAACCTCATGCTGTACCTTTCCTGGGAGTGTTTGATGGGGAGACTGTAGAGGGAGCTTTACTCTGTATCTAACCCCGTGCTGTACCTGTCCTGAGAGTGTTTGATGGGGACAGTGTAGAGGGAGCTTTACTCTGTATCTAACACCGTGCTGTACCTGTCAAGGGAGTGTTTGATGGGGACAGTGTAGAGTGAGCTTTACTCTGTATCTAACCCCGTGCTGTACCTGTCCTGGGAGTGTTTGATGGGGACAGTGTAGAGGGAACTTTACCCTGTTTCTTACCCTGTGCTGTCCCTGTGCTGGGAGTGTTTGATTGGGACAGTGTAGAGGGAGATTTACTTTGTATCTAACATCATGCTGTACCTGTCCAGGGAGTGTTTGATGCAACAGTGCAGAGTGAGTTTTACTCTGTATCTAAGCCCATGCTGTACCTGTCCTGGGAGTGTTTCAGTGGGACAGTGTAGATTGAGCTTTACTCTGTATGTTACCCCGTGTTGTACCTGTCCTGGGAGTGTTTGATGGGGACAGTGTAGTGGGAGGTTTACTCTGTATCTAACCCCGTGCTGTACCTGTCCAGTGAGTGTTTGATGGGGACAGTGTAGAAGGAGTTTTACTGTGTATCTAACCCCGTGCTGTCCCTGTCCTGGGAGTGTTTGATGGGGACAGTGTAGAGGGAGATTTACTCTGTATCTCACCCCGTGTTGTACCTGTCCTGGGAGTGTTTGATGGGGACAGTGTACTGGTAGATTTACTCTGTATCTATCCCCGTGCTGTACCTGTCCAGGGAGTCTTTGATGGGGACAGTGTAGAAGGAGATTTCCTCTGTATGTAACCCCGTGCTGTCCCTGTCCTGGGAGTGTTTGATTGGGACAGTGTAGTTGGAAATTTTCTCTGTATCTAACCCCGTGTTGTACCTGTCCTGGGAGTGTTTGATGGGGACAGTGTAGAGGGAGATTTACTCTGTATCTTACCCTGAGCTTTACCTGTCCAGGGAGTGTTTGATGGGGACAGTGCAGAGGGAGATTTGCTCCGTATCTATCCCCGTGCTGTACCTGTCCAGGGAGTCTTTGATGGGGACAGTGCAGAAGGAGATTTCCTCTGTATCTAACCCCGCGCTGTCCCTGTCATGGGAGTGTTTGATGGGGACAGTGTAGATGGAAATTTACTCTGTATCTAACCCCGTGCTGTACCTGTCCTGGGAGTGTTTGATGGGGACAGTGTAGAGGGAGATTTACTCTGTATCTAACCCCGTGCTGTACCTGTCCTGGGAGTGTTTGATGGGGACAGTGTAGAGGGAGCTTTACTCTGTATCTAACCCCGTGTTGTACCTGTCCTGGGAGTGTTTGATGGAGACAGTGGAGAGGGCGCTTTACTCTTTTTCTATCCGTGTATTATACCTGTCCTGGGAGTGTTTGATGGGGACAGTGTAGAGGGACATTTACTCTGTATCTATCAATGTGCTGTACCTGTCCTGGGAGTGTTTGATGGGGACAGTGCAGAGGGAGATTTACTCTGTATCTAACCCCGTGTTGTACCTGTCCTGGGAGTGTTTGATGGGGACAGTGTAGAAGGAGATTTACTCTGATCTAACCTTGTGCTGTACCTGTCCTGGGAGTGTTTGATGGGGACAGTGTAGAGGGAGCTTTACTCTGTATCCAACCCTGTGTTGTACCTCTCCTGGGAGTGTTTGTTGGTGTCAGTGTAGAGGGAGATTTACTTTGTATCTAACACCGTGCTGTACCTGTCCTGGAAGTGTTTGATGGGGTCAGTTTAAGGGGAGCTTTACTCTTTATCTAACCCCGTGCTGTACCTGTCCAGGGATTGTTTGATGTGGACAGTGTAGAGGGAACTTTACCCTGTTTCTTACCCTGTGCTGTCCCTGTGCTGGGAGTGTTTGATTGGGACAGTGTAGAGGGAGATTTACTTTGTATCTAACATCATGCTGTACCTGTCCAGGGAGTGTTTGATGGGACAGTGCAGAGTGAGTTTTACTCTGTATCTAAGCCCATGCTGTACCTGTCCTGGGAGTGTTTCAGTGGGACAGTGTAGATTGAGCTTTACTCTGTATGTTACCCCTTGTTGTACCTGTCCTGGGAGTGTTTGATGGGGACAGTGTAGTGGGAGGTTTACTCTGTATCTAACCCCGTGCTGTACCTGTCCAGTGAGTGTTTGATGGGGACAGTGTAGAAGGAGTTTTACTGTGTATCTAACCCCGTGCTGTCCCTGTCCTGGGAGTGTTTGATGGGGACAGTGTAGAGGGAGATTTACTCTGTATCTAACCCCGTGCTGTACCTGTCCTGGGAGTGTTTGATGGGGACAGTGTAGAAGGCGTTTTACTCTGTATCTAACCCTGTGCTGTACCTGTCATGGGAGTGTTTGATGGGGACAGTGTAGAGGGAGATTTACTCTGTATCTTACCCTGAGCTTTACCTGTCCAGGGAGTGTTTGATGGGGGCAGTGTAGAGGGAGATTTGCTCCGTATCTATCCCCGTGCTGTACCTGTCCTGGGAGTGTTTGATGGGGACAGTGTAGAGGGAGATTTACTCTGTATCTTACCCTGAGCTTTACCTGTCCTGGGAGTGTTTGATGGGGACAGTGCAGAAGGAGATTTCCTCTGTATCTAACCCTGTGCTGTACCTGTCATGGGAGTGTTTGATGGGGACAGTGTAGATGGAAATTTACTCTGTATCTAACCCCGTGCTGTACCTGTCCTGGGAGTGTTTAATGGGGACAGTGTAGAGGGAGCTTTACTCTGTATCTAACCCCGTGCTGTACCTGTCCTGGGAGTGTTTGATGGGGACAGTGTAGAGGGAACTTTACCCTGTTTCTAACCCTGTGCTGTCCCTGTGCTGGGAGTGTTTGATGGGGACAGTGTAGAGGGAGATTTACTCTGTATCTAACCCCATGCTGTACCTGTCCTGGGAGTGTTTCAGTGGGACAGTGTAGAGTGAGCTTTACTCTGTATGTTACCCCGTGTTGTACCTGTCCTGGGAGTGTTTGATGGGGACAGTGTAGAGGCAGCTTTACTCTGTCTCTAACCTCATGCTGTACCTTTCCTGGGAGTGTTTGATGGGGAGACTGTAGAGGGAGATTTACTCTGTATCTAACCCCGTGCTGTACCTGTCCTGGGAGTGTTTGATGGGGACAGTGTAGAGGGAGCTTTACTCTGTATCTAACCCCGTGCTGTACCTGTCCTGGGAGTGTTTGATTGGGACAGTGTAGAGGGAGATTTACTTTGTATCTAACATCATGCTGTACCTGTCCAGGGAGTGTTTGATGCAACAGTGCAGAGTGAGTTTTACTCTGTATCTAAGCCCATGCTGTACCTGTCCTGGGAGTGTTTCAGTGGGACAGTGTAGATTGAGCTTTACTCTGTATGTTACCCCGTGTTGTACCTGTCCTGGGAGTGTTTGATGGGGACAGTGTAGTGGGAGGTTTACTCTGTATCTAACCCCGTGCTGTACCTGTCCAGTGAGTGTTTGATGGGGACAGTGTAGAAGGAGTTTTACTGTGTATCTAACCCCGTGCTGTCCCTGTCCTGGGAGTGTTTGATGGGGACAGTGTAGAGGGAGATTTACTCTGTATCTCACCCCGTGTTGTACCTGTCCTGGGAGTGTTTGATGGGGACAGTGTACTGGTAGATTTACTCTGTATCTATCCCCGTGCTGTACCTGTCCAGGGAGTCTTTGATGGGGACAGTGTAGAAGGAGATTTCCTCTGTATGTAACCCCGTGCTGTCCCTGTCCTGGGAGTGTTTGATTGGGACAGTGTAGTTGGAAATTTTCTCTGTATCTAACCCCGTGTTGTACCTGTCCTGGGAGTGTTTGATGGGGACAGTGTAGAGGGAGATTTACTCTGTATCTTACCCTGAGCTTTACCTGTCCAGGGAGTGTTTGATGGGGACAGTGCAGAGGGAGATTTGCTCCGTATCTATCCCCGTGCTGTACCTGTCCAGGGAGTCTTTGATGGGGACAGTGCAGAAGGAGATTTCCTCTGTATCTAACCCCGCGCTGTCCCTGTCATGGGAGTGTTTGATGGGGACAGTGTAGATGGAAATTTACTCTGTATCTAACCCCGTGCTGTACCTGTCCTGGGAGTGTTTGATGGGGACAGTGTAGAGGGAGATTTACTCTGTATCTAACCCCGTGCTGTACCTGTCCTGGGAGTGTTTGATGGGGACAGTGTAGAGGGAGCTTTACTCTGTATCTAACACCGTGCTGTACCTGTCAAGGGAGTGTTTGATGGGGACAGTGTAGAGTGAGCTTTACTCTGTATCTAACCCCGTGCTGTACCTGTCCTGGGAGTGTTTGATGGGGACAGTGTAGAGGGAACTTTACCCTGTTTCTTACCCTGTGCTGTCCCTGTGCTGGGAGTGTTTGATTGGGACAGTGTAGAGGGAGATTTACTTTGTATCTAACATCATGCTGTACCTGTCCAGGGAATGTTTGATGCAACAGTGCAGAGTGAGTTTTACTCTGTATCTAAGCCCATGCTGTACCTGTCCTGGGAGTGTTTCAGTGGGACAGTGTAGATTGAGCTTTACTCTGTATGTTACCCCGTGTTGTACCTGTCCTGGGAGTGTTTGATGGGGACAGTGTAGTGGGAGGTTTACTCTGTATCTAACCCCGTGCTGTACCTGTCCAGTGAGTGTTTGATGGGGACAGTGTAGAAGGAGTTTTACTGTGTATCTAACCCCGTGCTGTCCCTGTCCTGGGAGTGTTTGATGGGGACAGTGTAGAGGGAGATTTACTCTGTATCTCACCCCGTGTTGTACCTGTCCTGGGAGTGTTTGATGGGGACAGTGTACTGGTAGATTTACTCTGTATCTATCCCCGTGCTGTACCTGTCCAGGGAGTCTTTCATGGGGACAGTGTAGAAGGAGATTTCCTCTGTATGTAACCCCGTGCTGTCCCTGTCCTGGGAGTGTTTGATTGGGACAGTGTAGTTGGAAATTTTCTCTGTATCTAACCCCGTGTTGTACCTGTCCTGGGAGTGTTTGATGGGGACAGTGTAGAGGGAGATTTACTCTGTATCTTACCCTGAGCTTTACCTGTCCAGGGAGTGTTTGATGGGGAAAGTGCAGAGGGAGATTTGCTCCGTATCTATCCCCGTGCTGTACCTGTCCAGGGAGTCTTTGATGGGGACAGTGCAGAAGGAGATTTCCTCTGTATCTAACCCCGCGCTGTCCCTGTCATGGGAGTGTTTGATGGGGACAGTGTAGATGGAAATTTACTCCGTATCTAACCCCGTGCTGTACCTGTCCTGGGAGTGTTTGATGGGGACAGTGTAGAGGGAGATTTACTCTGTATCTAACCCCGTGCTGTACCTGTCCTGGGAGTGTTTGATGGGGACAGTGTAGAGGGAGCTTTACGCTGTATCTAACCCCGTGTTGTACCTGTCCTGGGAGTGTTTGATGGGGACAGTGTAGAGGGAGATTTACTCTGTATTTAACCCCGTTCTGTACCTGTCCTGGGAGTGTTTGATGGGGACAGTGTTGAGGGAGATTTACTCTGTATCTAACCCATGTTGTACCTGTCCTGAGAGTGTTTGATGAGGTCAGTGTAGAGGGAGATTTACTCCATCTAACCCCGTGTTGTACCTCTCCTGGGTGTGTTTGATGGGGACATTGTTGAGGTAGCTTTACTCTGTATATAACACCGTACTATAACTGTCCTGGAAGTGTTTGATGGGGACAGGGTAGAGGGAAATTTAGTCTGCATCTATCTAACCTTGTGCTGTCCCTGTCCTGGGAGTGTTCGATGGGGACAGTGTAGAGGGAGCTTTTCTATGTATCTAACCCTGTGCTGTACCTGTCCTGGGAGCGTTTGATGGGGACAGTGTAGAGGGAGCTTTACTCTGTATCTTACCCCGTGCTGTACCTGTCCTGGGAGTGTTTGATGGGGACAGTGTAGATGGAGCTTTACTCTGTATCTAACCACGTGCTGTACCTGTCCTGGGAGTGTTTGATGGGGACAGTGCAGAGGGAGCTTTACTCTGTATCTAACCCCGTGCTGTACCTGTTCTTGGAGTGTTTGATGGGGACAGTGTAGAGGGAGCTTTAATCTGTATCTAACCCTGTGCTGTACCTGTCCTGGGAGTGTTTGATGGGGACAGTGTAGAGGGAGCTTTAATCTGTATCTAACCCCGTGCTGTAACTTTCCTGGGAGTGTCTGATGAGGACAGTGTAGAGAGAGATTTACTCTGTATCTAACCCCGTGCTGTACCTGTCCTGGGAGTATTTGATGGGGACAGTGTAGAGGGAGATTTACTATGTATCTAACCCCGTGCTGTACCTGTCCCCTGAGTTTTTGATGGGGACAGTGTAGACATGAGATTTTCTATCTAACTATCCCTTGCTGTATCTGTCCAGGGAGTGTTTGATGGGGACAGTGTCGAGGGATCTTTACTCTGTATCTAACCCCATGCTGTACATGACCAGGGAGTATTTGATGTAGACAGTGTAGAGGGAGCTTTAATCTGTATCTAACTCCGTGTTGTACCTGTGCTGGGAGTGTTTGATGGGGACAGTGTAGAGGGAGATTTACTCTGTATCTAACCCCGTGCTGTTCCTGTCCTGGGAGTGTTTGATGGGGACAGTGTAGAGGGAGATTTACTGTGTATCTAACTCCGTGCTTTACCTGTCCAGGGAGTGTTTGATGGGGACAGTGTAGAGGGAGATTTACCCTGTATCTAACCCCGTACTGTACCTGTCCAGGGCGTGTTTGATTGGGACAGTGTAGAGGGAGATTTACCCTGTATCTAACCCCGTGCTGTACCTGTGCAGGGAGATTTTGATGGGGACAGTGTAGAGGGTGTTTTACTCTGTATCTGTCTAACATTGTGCTGTCCCTGTCCTGGGAAAGCTTGATGGGGACAGTGTAGAGGGAGATTTACCCTATATCTAAGCCCGTTCTATACCTGTCCTGGGAGTTTTTGAAGTGGACAGAGTAGACGGAACTTTACTCTGCATATAACAGTACCTGTCCTGGGAGTGTTTGATGGGGACAGCGTAGAGGGAGCATTATTCTCTATCTAACATCATGCTGTACCTGTCCAGGGACTTTTTGATGGGTCAGTGCAGAGGGATCTTTACCCTGTATCTAACACTGTGCTGTACCTGTCCTGCGTGTGTTAGATGCGGACAGTGTAGAGGGAGCTTTACTCAGTATCTAACCCCATGCTGTACCTGTCCTGGGAGTGTTTGATGGGGACAGTGTAGAGGGAGCTTTACTCTGTATCTAACCCCATGCTGTACCTGACCTGGGAGTGTTTCAGTGGGACAGTGTAGAGGCAGTTTATTCTGTATCTTACCCCGTGTTGTTCCTGTCCTGGGAGTGTTTGAATGGGACAGTGAAGAGGGAGCTTTATCTGTATCGAACAATGTGCTGTACCTGTCCTGGGAGTGTTTGAGTGTAGAGGGAGATTTACTCTGAATCTAACCCCGTGCTGTACCTATCCTGGCAGTGTTTGATGGGGACAGTATAGAGGGAGATTTACTCCATCTTACACCGTGTTGTACCTGTCCTGGGAGTGTTTGATGGGTACAGAGTAGAGGGAGATTTACTCTGTATCTAATCCCGTGCTGTACCTGTCCTGGGAGTGTTTGATGGGGACAGTGTAGAGGGTGATTTACTCTGTATCTAACCCCGTGCTGTCCCTGTCATGGGACTGTTTGATGGGGACAGTGTAGAGGGAGATTTACTCTGTATCTAACCGCGTGCTGTACCTGTCCAGGGAGTGTTTGATGGGGACAGTATAGAGGGAGCTTTACGCTGTATCTAACCCCGTGCTGTACCTGTCCTGAGAGTGTATGATCTGGACATTGTAGAGGGAGATTTACTCTGTATCTAACCCCGTGCTGAACCTGTCCTGGGAGTGTTTGATGGGGACAGTGTAGAGGGAGATGTACTCTGTTATTAAGCCCGTGCTGTACCTGTCCTGGGAGTGTTTGATGGGGACAGTGTAGAGGGAGCTTTACTCTGTATCTAACCCCGTGTTGTACCTGTCCAGGGAGTGTTTGATGGGGACAGTGTAGAGGGAGCTTTACTTTGTATCTAACCCCGTGCTGTACCTGTCCTGGGAGTGTTTGATGGGGACCGTGCAGACGCAGCATTACTCTGTATCGAACAATGTACTGTACCTGTCCTGGTAGTGTTTGATGGCTAAAGTGTAGAGGGAAATTTACTCAATATCTAAACCCGAGCTGTACCTATCCTGGGAGTGTTTGATGGGGACAGTGCAGAGGGAGATTTACTCTGTATCTAACCCCGTGCTGTACCTGTGCAGGGAGTTTTTGATGGGTCAGTGTAGAGGGAGTTTTACTCTGTATCTTTCTAACATTGTGCTGTCCCTGTCCTGGGAGTGCTTGATTTCGACAGTGAAGAGGGAGCTTTACTCTGTATCTAACCCCGTGCTGTACCTGTCCTGGGAGTGTTTGATGGGGACAGTGTAGATGGAGCTTTACTCTGTATCTTACCCCGTGCTGTACCTGTCCTGGGACTGTTTGATGGGCACAATGTAGAGGGAGATTTACTCTGTATCTAACCCCGTGCTGTAACTTACCAGGGAGTGTTTGATAGGGACAGTGTACAGGTAGATTTACTCTGTATCTATCCCCGTGCTGTACCTGTCCAGGGAGTCTTTGATGGGAACAGTATAGATCGAGATTTACTCTGTATCTAAGCCCGTGCTGTACATGTCCTGGGAGTGTTTGATGGGGACTGTGTCGAACAAGTTTTACTCTGTATCTAACCTCGTGCTGTACCTGTCCTGGGAGTGTTTGATGGGGACAGTGTAGATGGAGCTTTACTCTGTATCTAACCCCGTGCTGTACCTGTCCTGGGAGTGTTTGATGGGCACAATGTAGAGGGAGCTTTACTCTGTATCTAACCCCGTGCTGTAACTTACCAGGGAGTGTTTGATGGGGACAGTGTACAGGGAGATTTACTCTGTATCTATCCCCGTGCTGTACCTGTCCTGGGAGTGTTTGATGGGGACAGTGTAGAGGGAGCTTTACTCTGTATCTAAACCTGAGCTGTACCTGTCATTGGAGTGTTTGATGGTGACAGTATAGAGGGAGATTTACTCCAAATAACCCCGTGTTGTACCTGTCCTGTGAGCGTTTGATGGTGACAGTTTAGAGGGAGTTTTCTCTGTATCTATCTAACCTTGTGCTGTCCCCGTCCTGGGAGTCTTTGATGGGGACAGTGTCGAGGGAGCTTTACTCTGTATCTAACCCTTTGCTCTACCTGTCCTGGAAGTGTTTGATGGGGACAGTGTAGTTTGAGATTTACTCTCTATCTAACCCAAGCTATATCTCTCCAGGGAGTTTTTGATGGGGACAGTTTTGAGGGAGATATACTCTGTATATTTCTAACCCCATGTTGTACCTGTCCTGACAGTGTTTGATGGGGACAGTGTAGAGGGAGATTTACTCTGTATCTAACCCCGTGCTGTACCTGTCCTGGGTGTGTTTCATGGGGGCAGTGTAGAGGGAGTTTTACTCTGTATCTATCTAACCGTGTGCTGTCCCTGTCCTGGGAGTGTTTGCTGGGGACAGTGTAGAGGGATCTTTACTCTGTATCTAACCTCGTGCTGTACCTGTCCTGGGAGTGTTTGATGGGGACAGTGCAGAGGGAGATTTACTCGATACCTAACCCTGTGCTGTCCCTGTCTTGGTAGGGTTAGATGCGGACAGTGTTGAGGTAGATTTACTCTGTATCTAACCCCATGCCGTACGTGTCCAGGGAGTGTTTGAGTGGGACAGTGTAGAGGGAGCTTTACTCTGTATCTAACCCCTTGTTCTACCTGTCCAGGGAGTGTTTGATGGGGACAGTGTAGAAGGAGATTTACTCTGTATCTAACCCTGTGCTGTACCTGTCCTGGGAGTGTTTGATGGGGACAGTGTAGAGGGAGATTTACTCTGTATCTAACCCCATGCTGTACCAGTCCTGGGAGTGTTTGATAGGGACAGCGTGGAGGGAGATTTACTCTGTATCTAACCCTGTGCTGTACCTGTCCTGGGAGTGTTTGATGGGGACAGTGTAGAGGGAGATTTACTCTGTTTCTATATAACCTTGTGCTGTCACTGTCCTGGGAGTGTTTGATGGGGACAGTGTAGAGGGAGATTTACTCTCTATCTAACCCCGTGCTGTACCTCTCCTGGGAGTGTTTGATGGGGACAGTGTAGAGGGAGCTTTAGTCTGTATCTAACCCCGTGCTGTACCTGTCCTGGGAGTGTTTGATGGTGACAATGTGGAGGGAGATTTACTCTGTATCTAACCCCGTGCTGTACCTGTCCTGGGAGTTTTTGATGGGGACAGTGTAGAGTGATATTTACTCTCTATCGAACCCATGTTGTATCTGTCCTGGGAGTGTTTGATGGGGACAGTGTAGAGGGAAATTTACTCTGTATCTAACCCCGTGCTGTACCTGTCCTGGGAGTGTTTGATGGGGATAGTGTAGAGGGAAATTTACTCTGTATCTAACCCCGTGCTGTACCTGTCCTGGGAGTGTTTGATGGGGACAGTGTAGAGGGAAATTTACTCTGTATCTATGCCCGTGCTGTACCTGTCATTGGAGTGTTTGATGGGGACAGTGTAGAGGGAGATTTACTCCATCTAACCCCGTGTTGTACCTGTCCTGTCAGTGTTTGATGGGGACAGTGTAGAGGGAGTTTTACTCTGTATCTAACCCCGTGCTGTACCTGTCCTGGGAGTGTTTGATGGGGACAGTATAGCGGGAGCTTTACTCTGTATCGAACAATGTGCTGTTCCTGTCCTGGGAGTGTTTGATGGGGACAGTGTAGAGGGAGATTTACTCTGTATCTAACCCCGTGCTGTACCTGTCCTGGGAGTATTTGATGGGGACAGTGTAGAGGGAGATTTACTCCGTATTTAACCCGGTGCTGTACCTGTCCTGGGAGTGTTTGATGGTGACAGTGTAGAGGGAGCTTTACTCTGTATCTTACCCCGTGTTGTACATGTCCTGCGAGTTTTTGATGGGGACAGAGTAGAGGGAGCTTTACTCTGTATCTAACCCCGTGCTGAACCTGTCCAAGGAGTTTTGATGGGGACAGTGTAGAGGGAGCTTTACTCTGTATCTAACAATGTGCTGCAACTCTCCTGGGAATGCTTGATGGGGACAGTGCAGAGGGAGCTTTACTCTGTATCTAACCACGTTGTATCTGTTCAGGGATTGTTTGATGGGGACAGTGTAGAGGGAGCATTGCTCTGTATCTAACCCCGTGCTGTCCCTGTGCTCTGAGTGTTTGATGGGGACAGTGTAGAGGGTGCTTTACTCTGTATCTAACCCCTTGCTGTACCTGTCCTGGGATTGTTTGATTTGGACAGGGGAGAGGGAGATTTACTCTGTATCTAACCCCTTGCTGTACCTGTCCTGGTTGTGTTTGATAGGGACAGTATAGAGGGAGATTTACTCTCTATCTAACCCCGTTCTGTACCTGTCCTGGGAGTGTTTGATCGGGACAGTGTAGAGGGAGATTTACTCTGTATCTAACACCGTGCAGTACCTGTCCTGGGAGTGTTTGATCGGGACAGTGTAGAGGGAGATTTACTCTGTATCTAACACCGTGCAGTACCTGTCCTGGGAGTGTTTGATGGGGACAGTGTTGAGGGAGATTTACTCTGTATCTAACCCTGTGCTGTACCTGTCCTGGGAGTGTTTGATGGGGACAGTGTAGAGGGAGCTTTACTCTGCATCTAACCCCGTGTTGTACCTGTCCAGGGAGTGTTTGATGGGGACAGTGTAGAGGGAGCTTTACTCTGTATCTAAGCCCGTTCTTTACCTGTCCAGGGAGTGTTTGATGAGGGCAGTGTAGAGGTAGATTTACTCTGTATCTAACCCAGTGCTGTACCTGTCCTGGGAGTGTTTGATGGGGACAGTGTAGAGGGAGCTTTACTCTGTATCGAACAATGTGCTGTACCTGTCCTGGGAGTGTTTGATGGGGACAGTGTAGAGGGAGATTTACTCTGTATCTAACCCCGTGCTGTACATGTGCAGGGATTGTTTGATGGGGACAGTGTAGAGAGAGCTTTACTCTTTATCTTACCCCGTGCTTTCCCAGGACAGGGAGTGTTTGATGCGGCAAGTGTAGAGGGACATTTACTCGGTATCTCACCCCTTGCTGTGCCGGTCCATGGAGTGTTTGATGGGGACAGTGTAGAGGGAGCTTTACTCTGTATCTCACCCAGTGTTGAACCTGTCCAGGGAGTGTTTGATGGGGACAGTGTAGAGGGAGATTTACTCTGTATCTTACCCCGTGCTGTCCCTGTCCTGGGAGTGTTTGATGGGGACAGTGGAGAGGGAGATTTACTCTGTATCTAACCCAGTGTTGTACCTGTCCAGGGAGTGTTTGATGGGGACAGAGTAGAAGGTGATTTACTCTGTATCTAACCCCGTACTGTTCCTTTCCTGGGAGTGCTTGATGGGGACAGTGTAGAGGGAGGTTTACTCTATATCTTACCCCTTGCTGTATCTGTCCTGGGAGTGTTTGATGGGGACAGTGTAGAGGCAGCTTTTCTCTGTATCTAACCCAGTGCTGTACCCGTCCTGGGTGTGTTTGATGGGGACAGTGTAGAGGGAGATTTACTCTGTATCTAACCCCGTGCTGTACCTGTCCTGGGAGTGTTTGATGGGGACAGTGTAGAGGGAGCTTTACTCTGTATCTAACCCCGTGCTGTACCTGTCCTGGGAGTGTTTGATGGGGGCAGTGTAGAGGGAGATTTACTCTGTATCTAACCTCGTGCTGTACATGTCCAGGGATTGTTTGATGGGGACAGTGTAGGCGGAGATGTACTCTGTATCTAACGCGTGCTGTCCCAGGACAGGGAGTGTTTGATGGGGCAATTGTAGAGGGAGATTTACTCGGTATCTCACCCCGTGCTGTCCCTGTCCTAGGAGTGTTTGATGGGGACAGTGTAGAGGGAGATTTACTCTGTATATAACCCCATGTTGTACCTGTCCTGGTAGAGTTCGATGGGGACAGTGAAGAGGGAGATTTGCTCTGTATCTAATAATGTGATGTACCTCTCATGGGAATGTCTGTTAGGGACAGTGTAGAGGGAGATTCTGTCTGTATCTAACACGGGGCTGTACCTGTCCTGGGAGTGTTTGATGGGGACAGTGTAGAGGTAGTTTTACTCTGTATCTAACCCCGTGCTGTACCTGTCTTGGGAGAGTTTGATGGGGACAGTGTAGAGAGAGATTTACTCTCTATCTAACCCGTGCTGTCCCAGGAAAGGGAGTGTTTGATGGGGCAAGTGTAGAGGGAGATTTACTCGATATCTCACCACGTGCTTTCCCTGTCCTAGGAGTGTTTGTTGGGGACAGTGTAGAGGGAGATTAACTCTGTATCTAACCCCGTGCTGTACCTGTCCTGGGAGTGTTCGATGGGGACAGTGAAGAGGGAGATTTACTCTGTATCTAACCCCGTGCTGTCCCTGTCCTGGTAGTGTTTGATGGGGACAGTTTAGAGAGAGCTATACTCTGTATCTAATCCTGTACTTGCCCAGGACAGGGAGTGTTTGATGGGGACAGTGTAGAGGGAGATTTACTCTGTATCTTACCCCGTGCTGTATCTGTCCAGGGATTGTTTGATGGGGACAGTGTAGAGGGAGTTTTACTCTGTATCTAACCCCGTGCTGTACATGTCCTGGGAGTATTTGATGCGGACAGTGTAGAGGGAACTTTACTCTGTATCTAACCCTTTGCTGTACCTGTCCTGGGAGTGTTTGATGGGGACAGTGTAGCGGGAGCTTTACTCTGTATCGAACAATGTGCTGTACCTGTCCTGGTAGTGTTTGATGGGGACAGTGTAGAGGGAGCTTTAGTCTCTATCTAACCCCGTGCTGAACCTGTCCAAGGAGTTTTGATGGGGACAGTGCAGAGGGAGCATTACTCTGTATCTAACCACGTTTTATCTGTTCAGGGATTGTTTGATGGGGACAGTGTAGAGGGAGCATTGCTCTGTATCTAACCCCGTGCTGTCCCTGTGCTCTGAGTGTTTGATGGGGACAGTGTAGAGGGTGCTTTACTCTGTATCTAACCCCTTGCTGTACCTGTCCTGGGATTGTTTGATTTGGACAGGGGAGAGGGAGATTTACTCTGTATCTAACCCCTTGCTGTACCTGTCCTGGTTGTGTTTGATAGGGACAGTATAGAGGGAGATTTACTCTGTATCTAACCCCGTGCTGTACCTGTCCTGGGAGTGTTTGATCGGGACAGTGTAGAGGGAGATTTACTCTGTATCTAACACCGTGCAGTACCTGTCCTGGGAGTGTTTAATCGGGACAGTGTAGAGGGAGATTTACTCTGTATCTAACACCGTGCAGTACCTGTCCTGGGAGTGTTTGATGGGGACAGTGTTGAGGGAGATTTACTCTGTATCTAACCCTGTGCTGTACCTGTCCTGGGAGTGTTTGATGGGGACAGTGTAGAGGGAGCTTTACTCTGCATCTAACCCCGTGTTGTACCTGTCCAGGGAGTGTTTGATGGGGACAGTGTAGAGGGAGCTTTACTCTGTATCTAAGCCCATTCTTTACCTGTCCAGGGAGTGTTTGATGAGGGCAGTGTAGAGGTAGATTTACTCTGTATCTAACCCAGTGCTGTACCTGTCCTGGGAGTGTTTGATGGGGACAGTGTAGAGGGAGCTTTACTCTGTATCGAACAATGTGCTGTACCTGTCCTGGGAGTGTTTGATGGGGACAGTGTAGAGGGATCTTAACTCTGTATCTAACCCCGTGCTGTACCTGTCCTGGGAGTGTTTGATGGGGACAGTGTAGAGGAAGCTTTACTCTGTATCTAACCCCGTGCTGTACCTGTCCTGGGAGTGTTTGATGGGAACCGTGTAGAGGGAGATTTACTCTGTATCTAACCCCGTGCTGTACCAGTCCTGGGAGTGTTTGATTGGGACAGTGTAGAGGGAGATTTGCTCTGTATCTTATCCCGTGCTGTACCTGTCCTGGGAGTGTTTGATTGGGACAGTGTAGAGGGAGATTTGCTCTGTATCTTATCCCGTGCTGTACCTGTCCTGGGAGTGTTTGATGGGGACAGTGTAGAGAGAGCTTTACTCTTTATCTTACCCCGTGCTTTCCCAGGACAGGGAGTGTTTGATGCGGCAAGTGTAGAGGGACATTTACTCGGTATCTCACCCCTTGCTGTGCCGGTCCATGGAGTGTTTGATGGGGACAGTGTAGAGGGAGATTTACTCTGTATCTTACCCCGTGCTGTACCTGTCCTGGGAGTGTTTGATGGGGACAGTTTAAAGGGAGCTTTACTCTGTATCTAAACCCGTGCTTTCCCAGGGCAGGGAGTGTTTGATGGGGACAGTGGAGAGGGAGATTTACTCTGTATCTAACCCAGTGTTGTACCTGTCCAGGGAGTGTTTGATGGGGACAGAGTAGAAGGTGATTTACTCTGTATCTAACCCCGTGCTGTTCCTTTCCTGGGAGTGCTTGATG
Source organism: Isurus oxyrinchus (assembly GCA_026770705.1). Taxonomy (NCBI): domain Eukaryota; kingdom Metazoa; phylum Chordata; class Chondrichthyes; order Lamniformes; family Lamnidae; genus Isurus; species Isurus oxyrinchus. Next base: position 85,369 of record JANJGN010001705.1, read on the forward strand.
GGGACAGTGTAGAGGGAGCTTTACTCTATATCTTACCCCTTGCTGTATCTGTCCTGGGAGTGTTTGATGGGGGCAGTGTAGAGGGAGATTTACTCTGTATCTAACCTCGTGCTGTACATGTCCAGGGATTGTTTGATGGGGACAGTGTAGGCGGAGATGTACTCTGTATCTAACGCGTGCTGTCCCAGGACAGGGAGTGTTTGATGGGGCAATTGTAGAGGGAGATTTACTCGGTATCTCACCCCGTGCTGTCCCTGTCCTAGGAGTGTTTGATGGGGACAGTGTAGAGGGAGATTTACTCTGTATATAACCCCATGTTGTACCTGTCCTGGTAGAGTTCGATGGGGACAGTGAAGAGGGAGATTTGCTCTGTATCTAATAATGTGATGTACCTCTCATGGGAATGTCTGTTAGGGACAGTGTAGAGGGAGATTCTGTCTGTATCTAACACGGGGCTGTACCTGTCCTGGGAGTGTTTGATGGGGACAGTGTAGAGGTAGTTTTACTCTGTATCTAACCCCGTGCTGTACCTGTCCTGGGAGAGTTTGATGGGGACAGTGTAGAGAGAGATTTACTCTCTATCTAACCCGTGCTGTCCCAGGAAAGGGAGTGTTTGATGGGGCAATTGTAGAGGGAGATTTACTCGATATCTCACCACGTGCTTTCCCTGTCCTAGGAGTGTTTGTTGGGGACAGTGTAGAGGGAGATTTACTCTGTATCTAACCCCGTGCTGTACCTGTCCTGGGAGTGTTCGATGGGGACAGTGTAGAGGGAGATTTACTCTGTATCTAACCCCGTGCTGTCCCTGTCCTGGTAGTGTTTGATGGGGACAGTTTAGAGAGAGCTTTACTCTGTATCTAATTCTGTACTTGCCCAGGACAGGGAGTGTTTGATGGGGACAGTGTAGAGGGAGATTTACTCTGTATCTTACCCCGTGCTGTACATGTCCTGGGAGTATTTGATGCGGACAGTGTAGAGGGAACTTTACTCTGTATCTAACCCTTTGCTGTACCTGTCCTGGGAGTGTTTGATGGGGACAGTGTAGCGGGAGCTTTACTCTGTATCGAACAATGTGCTGTACCTGTCCTGGGAGTGTTTGATGGGGACAGTGTAGAGGGAGCTTTAGTCTCTATCTAACCCCGTGCTGTACCTGTCCAAGGAGTTTTGATTTGGACAGTGTAGTGGGAGATTTACTCTCTATCGAACAATGTGCTGTCCCTGTCCTGGGAGTGTTTGATGGGGACAGTGTAGAGGGAGATTTACTCTGTATCTAACCCCATGCTGTACCTGTCCTGGGAGTGTTTGATGGGGAGAGTGTAGAGGGAGCTTTACTCTGTATCTAACCCCGTGCTGTACCTGTCCTGGGAGTGTTTGATGGGGACAGTGTAGAGTGAGATTTACTCTGTATCTAACCCCGTGCTGTACCTGTCCTGGGAGTGTTTGATGGGGACAGTGTAGAGGGAGATTTACTCTGTATCTTACCCCGTGCTGTACATGTCCTGGGAGTATTTGATGCGGACAGTGTAGAGGGAACTTTACTCTGTATCTAACCCTTTGCTGTACCTGTCCTGGGAGTGTTTGATGGGGACAGTGTAGCGGGAGCTTTACTCTGTATCGAACAATGTGCTGTACCTGTCCTGGGAGTGTTTGATGGGGACAGTGTAGAGGGAGCTTTAGTCTCTATCTAACCCCGTGCTGTACCTGTCCAAGGAGTTTTGATTTGGACAGTGTAGTGGGAGATTTACTCTCTATCGAACAATGTGCTGTCCCTGTCCTGGGAGTGTTTGATGGGGACAGTGTAGAGGGAGATTTACTCTGTATCTAACCCCATGCTGTACCTGTCCTGGGAGTGTTTGATGGGGAGAGTGTAGAGGGAGCTTTACTCTGTATCTAACCCCGTGCTGTACCTGTCCTGGGAGTGTTTGATGGGGACAGTGTAGAGTGAGATTTACTCTGTATCTAACCCCGTGCTGTACCTGTCCTGGGAGTGTTTGATGGGGACAGTGTAGAGTGAGATTTACTCCGTATTTAACCCGGTGCTGTACCTGACCTGGGAGTGTTTGATCTGGACAGTGTAGAGGGAGCTTTACTCTGTATCTAACCCCGTGTTGTACCTGTCCTGGGAGTTTTTGATGGGGACAGAGTAGCGGGATCTTTAATCTGTATCTAACCCCGTGCTGAACCTGTCCAAGGAGTTTTGATGGGGACAGTGTAGAGGGAGCTTTACTCTGTATCTGACAATGTGCTGCAACTCTCCTGGGAATGCTTGATGGGGACAGTGCAGAGGGAGCTTTACTCTGTTTCTAACCACATGTTTTATCTGTTCAGGGATTGTTTGATGGGGACAGTCTAGAGGGAGCATTACTCTGTATCTAACCCCGTGCTGTCCCTGTGCTCTGAGTGTTTGATGGGGACAGTGTAGAGGGTGCTTTACTCTGTATCTAACCTCTTGCTGTACCTGTCCTGGGATTGTTTGATTTGGACAGGGTAGAGGGAGGTTTACTCTGTATCTAACCCCTTGCTGTATCCGTCCTGGGAGTGTTTGATGGGGACAGTGTAGAGGCAGCTTTACTCTGTATCTAACCCAGTGCTGTACCTGTCCTGGTTGTGTTTGATAGGGACAGTGTAGAGGGAGATTTACTCTGTATCTAACCCCGTGCTGTACCTGTCCTGGGAGTTTTTGATGGGGACAGTGTAGAGGGAGATTTACTCTGTATCGAACAATGTGCTGTACCTGTCCTGGGAGTGTTTGATGGGGTCAGTGGAGAGGGATCTTTACTCTTTATCAAAGCCCATGCTGTACCTGTCCTGCGAGTGTTTGATCGGGACAGTGTAGAGGGAGCTTTACTCTGTATCTAACCCTGTGCTGTACCTGTCCTGGGAGTGTTTTATCGGGATAGTGCAGAGGGAGCTTTACTCTGCATCTAACCCCGTGTTGTACCTGTCCAGGGAGTTTTTGATGGGGACAGTGTAGAGGGAGCTTTACACTGTATCTAAGCCCGTTCTTTACCTGTCCAGGGAGTGTTTGATGAGGGCAGTGTAGAGGTAGATTTACTCTGTATCTAACCCAGTGCTGTACCTTTCCTGGGAGTGTTTGATGTGGACAGTGTAGAGGGAGATTTACTCTGTATCTAACCTCGTGCTGTACATGTCCAGGGATTGTTTGATGGGGACAGTGTAGGCGGAGATGTACTCTGTATCTAACCCATGCTGTCCCAGGACAGGGAGTCTTTGATGGGGCAATTGTAGAGGGAGATTTACTCGGTATCTCACCCCGTGCTGTCCCTGTCCTAGGAGTGTTTGATGGGGACAGTGTAGAGGGAGATTTACTCTGCATATAACCCCATGTTGTACCTGTCCTGGGAGTGTTCGATGGGGACGGTGAAGAGGGAGATTTGCTCTGTATCTAATAATGTGATGTACCTCTCATGGGAATGTCTGTTGGGGACAGTGTAGAGGGAGATTCTGTCTGTATCTAACACGGGGCTGTACCTGTCCTGGGAGTGTTTGATGGGGACAGTGTAGAGGTAGCTTTACTCTCTATCTAACCCCGTGCTGTCCCTGTCGTGGGTGTGTTTGATGGGGACAGTGTAGAGGGAGATTTACTCTCTATCTAACCCCGTGTTATACCTGTCCTGCGAGTGTTTGATGGGGACAGTGTGGTTGGAGCTTTACTCTGTATCTATCCCCGTGCTGTACCTGTCCAAGGAGAGTTTAATGTGGGCAGTGTAGAGGGAGCTTTACTCTGTATCTAACCCCGTGCTGTACCTGTCCTGGGAGTGTTTGATGGGGGCAGTGTAGAGGGAGATTTAATCTGTATCTGACCCCCGTGCTGTATCTGTCCTGGGAGTGTTTGATGCGGACAGTGTAGAGGTAGATGAACTCTGTATCTCACCCCGAGCTGTCCCTGTCCTGGTAGTGTTTCATGGGGACAGTGTAGAGGGAGCTTTAATCTGTATCTAACCCTCTGCTGTACATGTCCAGGGAGTGTTTGATGGGGACAGTGTAGAGGGAAATTTACTCTGTATCTAACCCCGTGTTGTACCTGTCCTGGGAGTGTTTGATGGGGCATTGTAGAGGTAGATGTACTCTGTATCTCACCCCGTGCTGTCCCTGTCCTGGGAGTGTTTGATGGGGACATTGTAGAGGGAGCTTTACTCTGTATCTAACCCCGTGTTGTACCTGTCCTGGGAGTGTTTGATGGGGACAGTGTAGAGGGAGCTTTACTCTGTATCTAACCCCGTGTTGTACCTGTCCTGGGAGTGTTTGATGGCTACAGTGTAGAGGGAGATTTACTCTGTTTCTAACACTGTGCTGTACCTGTCCTGGGAGTGTTTGATGGGGACAGTGTAGAGGGATTTTTACTCTGTATCTAACCCCATGCTGTACCTGTCCTGGGAGTGTTTGATGGGGACAGTGTACAGGGAGCTTTACTCTGTATCTAACCCCGTGCTGTACCTGTCCTGGGAGTGTTTGATGGGGACAGTGTAGAGGTAGATTTACACTGTATCTAACCCAGTGCTGTACCTGTCCAGGGAATGTTTGATGGGGACAGTGTAGAGGGAGATTTACTCTGTATCTAACCCGGTGTTGTACCTGTCCTGGGAGTGTTTGATGGGGACAGTGTAGAGGGAGATTTACTCAGTATCTAACCCTGTGCTGTACCTGTCCTGGGAGTGTTTGATGGGGACAGTGTAGAGGGTGATTTACTCTGTATCTAACCCCGTGCTGTCCCTGTGGTGGGTGTGTTTGATGGGGACAGTGTAGAGGGAGATTTACTCTGTATCTAACCCCGTGTTATACCTGTCCAAGGAGTGTTTGATGTGGACAGTGTAGAGGGAGCTTTACTCTGTATCTAACCCCGTGCTGTACCTGTCCTGGGAGTGTTTGATGGGGGCAGTGTAGAGGGAGATTTACTCTGTATCTAACCCCGTGCTGTTCCTGTCCTGGGAGTGTTTGATGGGGACAGTGTAGAGGGAGATTTACTCTGTATCTAACCCTGTGCTGTACCTGTCCTGGGCGTGTTTGATGGGGACAGTGTAGAGTGAGATTTCCTCTGTATCTAATCCTGTACTTGCCCAGGACAGGGAGTGTTTGATGGGGACAGTGTAGAGGGAGATTTACTCTGTATCTTACCCCGTGCTGTATCTGTCCAGGGATTGTTTGATGGGGACAGTGTAGAGGGAGTTTTACTCTGTATCTAACCCCGTGCTGTACATGTCCTGGGAGTATTTGATGCGGACAGTGTAGAGGGAACTTTACTCTGTATCTAACCCTTTGCTGTACCTGTCCTGGGAGTGTTTGATGGGGACAGTGTAGCGGGAGCTTTACTCTATATCGAACAATGTGCTGTACCTGTCCTGGGAGTGTTTGATGGGGACAGTGTAGAGGGAGCTTTAGTCTCTATCTAACCCCGTGCTGTACCTGTCCAAGGAGTTTTGATTTGGACAGTGTAGTGGGAGATTTACTCTCTATCGAACAATGTGCTGTCCCTGTCCTGGGAGTGTTTGATGGGGACAGTGTAGAGGGAGATTTACTCTGTATCTAACCCCATGCTGTACCTGTCCTGGGAGTGTTTGATGGGGAGAGTGTAGAGGGAGCTTTACTCTGTATCTAACCCCGTGCTGTACCTGTCCTGGGAGTGTTTGATGGGGACAGTGTAGAGTGAGATTTACTCCGTATTTAACCCGGTGCTGTACCTGACCTGGGAGTGTTTGATCTGGACAGTGTAGAGGGAGCTTTACTCTGTATCTAACCCCGTGTTGTACCTGTCCTGGGAGTTTTTGATGGGGACAGAGTAGAGGGATCTTTAATCTGTATCTAACCCCGTGCTGAACCTGTCCAAGGAGTTTTGATGGGGACAGTGTAGAGGGAGCTTTACTCTGTATCTAACAATGTGCTGCAACTCTCCTGGGAATGCTTGATGGGGACAGTGCAGAGGGAGCTTTACTCTGTTTCTAACCACATGTTTTATCTGTTCAGGGATTGTTTGATGGGGACAGTCTAGAGGGAGCATTACTCTGTATCTAACCCCGTGCTGTCCCTGTGCTCTGAGTGTTTGATGGGGACAGTGTAGAGGGTGCTTTACTCTGTATCTAACCTCTTGCTGTACCTGTCCTGGGATTGTTTGATTTGGACAGGGTAGAGGGAGATTTACTCTGTATCTAACCCCTTGCTGTATCCGTCCTGGGAGTGTTTGATGGGGACAGTGTAGAGGCAGCTTTACTCTGTATCTAACCCAGTGCTGTACCTGTCCTGGTTGTGTTTGATAGGGACAGTGTAGAGGGAGATTTACTCTGTATCTAACCCCGTGCTGTACCTGTCCTGGGAGTTTTTGATGGGGACAGTGTAGAGGGAGATTTACTCTGTATCGAACAATGTGCTGTACCTGTCCTGGGAGTGTTTGATGGGGTCAGTGGAGAGGGATCTTTACTCTTTATCAAAGCCCATGCTGTACCTGTCCTGCGAGTGTTTGATCGGGACAGTGTAGAGGGAGCTTTACTCTGTATCTAACCCTGTGCTGTACCTGTCCTGGGAGTGTTTTATCGGGATAGTGCAGAGGGAGCTTTACTCTGCATCTAACCCCGTGTTGTACCTGTCCAGGGAGTTTTTGATGGGGACAGTGTAGAGGGAGCTTTACACTGTATCTAAGCCCGTTCTTTACCTGTCCAGGGAGTGTTTGATGAGGGCAGTGTAGAGGTAGATTTACTCTGTATCTAACCCAGTGCTGTACCTTTCCTGGGAGTGTTTGATGGGGACAGTGTAGAGGGAGATTTACTCTGTATCTAACCTCGTGCTGTACATGTCCAGGGATTGTTTGATGGGGACAGTGTAGGCGGACATGTACTCTGTATCTAACCCGTGCTGTCCCAGGACAGGGAGTCTTTGATGGGGCAATTGTAGAGGGAGATTTACTCGGTATCTCACCCCGTGCTGTCCCTGTCCTAGGAGTGTTTGATGGGGACAGTGTAGAGGGAGATTTACTCTGCATATAACCCCATGTTGTACCTGTCCTGGGAGTGTTCGATGCGGACAGTGAAGAGGGAGATTTGCTCTGTATCTAATAATGTGATGTACCTCTCATGGGAATGTCTGTTGGGGACAGTGTAGAGGGAGATTCTGTCTGTATCTAACACGGGGCTGTACCTGTCCTGGGAGTGTTTGATGGGGACAGTGTAGAGGTAGCTTTACTCTCTATCTAACCCCGTGCTGTCCCTGTCGTGGGTGTGTTTGATGGGGACAGTGTAGAGGGAGATTTACTCTGTATCTAACCCCGTGTTATACCTGTCCTGCGAGTGTTTGATGGGGACAGTGTGGTTGGAGCTTTACTCTGTATCTATCCCCGTGCTGTACCTGTCCAAGGAGAGTTTGATGTGGGCAGTGTAGAGGGAGCTTTACTCTGTATCTAACCCCGTGCTGTACCTGTCCTGGGAGTGTTTGATGGGGGCAGTGTAGAGGGAGATTTAATCTGTATCTGACCCCCGTGCTGTATCTGTCCTGGGAGTGTTTGATGCGGACAGTGTAGAGGTAGATGAACTCTGTATCTCACCCCGAGCTGTCCCTGTCCTGGTAGTGTTTGATGGGGACAGTGTAGAGGGAGCTTTAATCTGTATCTAACCCTCTGCTGTACATGTCCAGGGAGTGTTTGATGGGGACAGTGTAGAGGGAAATTTACTCTGTATCTAACCCCGTGTTGTACCTGTCCTGGGAGTGTTTGATGGGGCATTGTAGAGGTAGATGTACTCTGTATCTCACCCCGTGCTGTCCCTGTCCTGGGAGTGTTTGATGGGGACATTGTAGAGGGAGCTTTACTCTGTATCTAACCCCGTGTTGTACCTGTCCTGGGAGTGTTTGATGGGGACAGTGTAGAGGGAGCTTTACTCTGTATCTAACCCCGTGTTGTACCTGTCCTGGGAGTGTTTGATGGCTACAGTGTAGAGGGAGATTTACTCTGTTTCTAACACTGTGCTGTACCTGTCCTGGGAGTGTTTGATGGGGACAGTGTAGAGGGATTTATACTCTGTATCTAACCCCATGCTGTACCTGTCCTGGGAGTGTTTGATGGGGACAGTGTACAGGGAGCTTTACTCTGTATCTAACCCCGTGCTGTACCTGTCCTGGGCGTGTTTGATGGGGACAGTGTAGAGGTAGATTTACACTGTATCTAACCCAGTGCTGTACCTGTCCAGGGAATGTTTGATGGGGACAGTGTAGAGGGAGATTTACTCTGTATCTAACCCGGTGTTGTACCTGTCCTGGGAGTGTTTGATGGGGACAGTGTAGAGGGAGATTTACTCAGTATCTAACCCTGTGCTGTACCTGTCCTGGGAGTGTTTGATGGGGACAGTGTAGAGGGTGATTTACTCTGTATCTAACCCCGTGCTGTCCCTGTGGTGGGTGTGTTTGATGGGGACAGTGTAGAGGGAGATTTACTCTGTATCTAACCCCGTGTTATACCTGTCCAAGGAGTGTTTGATGTGGACAGTGTAGAGGGAGCTTTACTCTGTATCTAACCCCGTGCTGTACCTGTCCTGGGAGTGTTTGATGGGGGCAGTGTAGAGGGAGATTTACTCTGTATCTAACCCCGTGCTGTTCCTGTCCTGGGAGTGTTTGATGGGGACAGTGTAGAGGGAGATTTACTCTGTATCTAACCCTGTGCTGTACCTGTCCTGGGCGTGTTTGATGGGGACAGTGTAGAGTGAGATTTCCTCTGTATCTAATCCTGTACTTGCCCAGGACAGGGAGTGTTTGATGGGGACAGTGTAGAGGGAGATTTACTCTGTATCTTACCCCGTGCTGTATCTGTCCAGGGATTGTTTGATGGGGACAGTGTAGAGGGAGTTTTACTCTGTATCTAACCCCGTGCTGTACATGTCCTGGGAGTATTTGATGCGGACAGTGTAGAGGGAACTTTACTCTGTATCTAACCCTTTGCTGTACCTGTCCTGGGAGTGTTTGATGGGGACAGTGTAGCGGGAGCTTTACTCTATATCGAACAATGTGCTGTACCTGTCCTGGGAGTGTTTGATGGGGACAGTGTAGAGGGAGCTTTAGTCTCTATCTAACCCCGTGCTGTACCTGTCCTGGGAGTGTTTGATGGGGACAGTGTAGAGGGAGCTTTAGTCTCTATCTAACCCCGTGCTGTACCTGTCCAAGGAGTTTTGATTTGGACAGTGTAGTGGGAGATTTACTCTCTATCGAACAATGTGCTGTCCCTGTCCTGGGAGTGTTTGATGGGGACAGTGTAGAGGGAGATTTACTCTGTATCTAACCCCATGCTGTACCTGTCCTGGGAGTGTTTGATGGGGAGAGTGTAGAGGGAGCTTTACTCTGTATCTAACCCCGTGCTGTACCTGTCCTGGGAGTGTTTGATGGGGACAGTGTAGAGTGAGATTTACTCTGTATCTAACCCCGTGCTGTACCTGTCCTGGGAGTATTTGATGGGGACAGTGTAGAGGGAGATTTACTCCGTATTTAACCCCGTTCTGTACCTGACCTGGGAGTGTTTGATCTGGACAGTGTAGAGGGAGCTTTACTCTGTATCTAACCCCGTGTTGTACCTGTCCTGGGAGTTTTTGATGGGGACAGAGTAGAGGGATCTTTAATCTGTATCTAACCCCGTGCTGAACCTGTCCAAGGAGTTTTGATGGGGACAGTGTAGAGGGAGCTTTACTCTGTATCTAACAATGTGCTGCAACTCTCCTGGGAATGCTTGATGGGGACAGTGCAGAGGGAGCTTTACTCTGTTTCTAACCACATGTTTTATCTGTTCAGGGATTGTTTGATGGGGACAGTCTAGAGGGAGCATTACTCTGTATCTAACCCCGTGCTGTCCCTGTGCTCTGAGTGTTTGATGGGGACAGTGTAGAGGGTGCTTTACTCTGTATCTAACCTCTTGCTGTACCTGTCCTGGGATTGTTTGATTTGGACAGGGTAGAGGGAGATTTACTCTGTATCTAACCCCTTGCTGTATCCGTCCTGGGAGTGTTTGATGGGGACAGTGTAGAGGCAGCTTTACTCTGTATCTAACCCCTTGCAGTACCTGTCCTGGGAGTGTTTGATAGGGACAGTGTAGAGGGAGATTTACTCTGTATCTAACCCCGTGCTGTACCTGTCCTGGGAGTTTTTGATGGGGACAGTGTAGAGGGAGATTTACTCTGTATCGAACAATGTGCTGTACCTGTCCTGGGAGTGTTTGATGGGGTCAGTGGAGAGGGATCTTTACTCTTTATCAAAGCCCATGCTGTACCTGTCCTGCGAGTGTTTGATCGGGACAGTGTAGAGGGAGCTTTACTCTGTATCTAACCCTGTGCTGTACCTGTCCTGGGAGTGTTTTATCGGGATAGTGCAGAGGGAGCTTTACTCTGCATCTAACCCCGTGTTGTACCTGTCCAGGGAGTTTTTGATGGGGACAGTGTAGAGGGAGCTTTACACTGTATCTAAGCCCGTTCTTTACCTGTCCAGGGAGTGTTTGATGAGGGCAGTGTAGAGGTAGATTTACTCTGTATCTAACCCAGTGCTGTACCTTTCCTGGGAGTGTTTGATGGGGACAGTGTAGAGGGAGATTTACTCTGTATCTAACCTCGTGCTGTACATGTCCATGGATTGTTTGATGGGGACAGTGTAGGCGGAGATGTACTCTGTATCTAACCCGTGCTGTCCCAGGATAGGGAGTGTTTGATGGGGCAATTGTAGAGGGAGATTTACTCGGTATCTCACCCCGTGCTGTCCCTGTCCTAGGAGTGTTTGATGGGGACAGTGTAGAGGGAGATTTACTCTGCATATAACCCCATGTTGTACCTGTCCTGGGAGTGTTCAATGGGGACAGTGAAGAGGGAGATTTGCTCTGTATCTAATAATGTGATGTACCTCTCATGGGAATGTCTGTTGGGGACAGTGTAGAGGGAGATTCTGTCTGTATCTAACACGGGGCTGTACCTGTCCTGGGAGTGTTTGATGGGGACAGTGTAGAGGTAGCTTTACTCTCTATCTAACCCCGTGCTGTACCTGTCCTGGGAGTGTTTGATGGGGACAGTGTAGAGGGAGATTTACTCTGTATCTAACCCCGTGTTATACCTGTCCTGCGAGTGTTTGATGGGGACAGTGTGGTGGGAGCTTTACTCTGTATCTATCCCCGTGCTGTACCTGTCCAAGGAGAGTTTGATGTGGGCAGTGTAGAGGGAGCTTTACTCTGTATCTAACCCCGTGCTGTACCTGTCCTGGGAGTGTTTGATGGGGGCAGTGTAGAGGGAGATTTAATCTGTATCTGACCCCCGTGCTGTATCTGTCCTGGGAGTGTTTGATGCGGACAGTGTAGAGGTAGATGAACTCTGTATCTCACCCCGAGCTGTCCCTGTCCTGGTAGTGTTTGATGGGGACAGTGTAGAGGGAGCTTTAATCTGTATCTAACCCCCTGCTGTACCTGTCCAGGGAGTGTTTGATGGGGACAGTGTAGAGGGAAATTTACTCTGTATCTAACCCCGTGTTGTACCAGTCCTGGGAGTGTTTGATGGGGCATTGTAGAGGTAGATGTACTCTGTATCTCACCCCGTGCTGTCCCTGTCCTGGGAGTGTTTGATGGGGACATTGTAGAGGGAGCTTTACTCTGTATCTAACCCCGTGTTGTACCTGTCCTGGGAGTGTTTGATGGGGACAGTGTAGAGGGAGCTTTACTCTGTATCTAACCCCGTGTTGTACCTGTCCTGGGAGTGTTTGATGGCTACAGTGTAGAGGGAGATTTACTCTGTTTCTAACACTGTGCTGTACCTGTCCTGGGAGTGTTTGATGGGGACAGTGTAGAGGGATTTTTACTCTGTATCTAACCCCATGCTGTACCTGTCCTGGGAGTGTTTGATGGGGACAGTGTACAGGGAGCTTTACTCTGTATCTAACCCCGTGCTGTACCTGTCCTGGGAGTGTTTGATGGGGACAGTGTAGAGGTAGATTTACACTGTATCTAACCCAGTGCTGTACCTGTCCAGGGAATGTTTGATGGGGACAGTGTAGAGGGAGATTTACTCTGTATCTAACCCGGTGTTGTACCTGTCCTGGGAGTGTTTGATGGGGACAGTGTAGAGGGAGATTTACTCAGTATCTAACCCTGTGCTGTACCTGTCCTGGGAGTGTTTGATGGGGACAGTGTAGAGGGTGATTTACTCTGTATCTAACCCCGTGCTGTCCCTGTGGTGGGTGTGTTTGATGGGGACAGTGTAGAGGGAGATTTACTCTGTATCTAACCCCGTGTTATACCTGTCCAAGGAGTGTTTGATGTGGACAGTGTAGAGGGAGCTTTACTCTGTATCTAACCCCGTGCTGTACCTGTCCTGGGAGTGTTTGATGGGGGCAGTGTAGAGGGAGATTTACTCTGTATCTAACCCCGTGCTGTACCTGTCCTGGGAGTGTTTGATGGGGACAGTGTAGAGGGAGATTTACTCTGTATCTAACCCCGTGCTGTACCTGTCCTGGGAGTGTTTGATGGGGGCAGTGTAGAGGGAGATTTACTCTGTATCTAACCCCGTGTTATACCTGTCCAAGGAGTGTTTGATGCGTACAGTGTAGAGGGAGCTTTGCTCTGCATCTTACCCCGTGCTGTACCTGTCCTGGGAGTGTTTGATGGCGACAGTGTAGATGGACCTTTACTCTCTATCTAACTCCGTGCTGTACCTGTCTTGGGAGTGTTTGATGGGGACAGTGTAGATGGACCTTTACTCTCTATCTAACCCCGTGCTGTATCTGTCCTGGGAGTGTTTTATAGGTTCAGTGTAGAGGGAGCTTTACTCTATTTCTAACCCCGTGCTTTACCTGTCCAGCGAGTGTTTGATGGGGACAGTGTAGAGGGAGATTTACTCTGTATCTAACCCCGTGCTGTACCTGTCCTGGGAGTGTTTGATGGGGACAGTGTAGAGGGAGCTTTACTCTGTATCTAACCCCGTGCTGTTCCTGTCCTGGGAGTGTTTGATGGGGACAGTGTAGAGGGAGATTTACTCTGTATCTAACCCTGTGCTGTACCTGTCCTGGGCGTGTTTGATGGGGACAGTGTAGAGTGAGATTTCCTCTGTATCTAACCCCGTGCTGTCCCTGTCGTGGGAGTGTTTGATGGGGACAGTTTAGAGGGAGATTTACTCTGTATCTAACCCCGTGTTATACCTGTCCTGCGAGTGTTTGATGGGGACAGTGTAGTGGGAGCTTTACTCTGTATCTATCCCCGTGCTGTACCTTTCCAATGAGTGTTTGATGTGGACAGTGTAGAGGGAGCTTTACTCTGTATCTAACCCCGTGCTGTACCTGTCCTGGGAGTGTTTGATGGGGACAGTGTAGAGGGAGATTTACTCTGTATCTGACCCCCGTGCTGTATCTGTCCTGGGAGTGTTTGATGCGGACAGTGTAGAGGGAGCTTTACTCTCTATCGAACAATGTGCTGTACCTGTCCTGGGAGTGTTTGATGGGGACAGTGTAGAAGGAGATTTTTCTGTATCTAACCCCATGCTGTACCTTTCCTGGGAGTTTTTGATGCGGACAGTGTAGATGGACCTTTACTCTCTATCTAACTCCATGCTGTACCTGTCCTGGGAGTGTTTGATGGGGCAGTGTAGATGGACCTTTACTCTCTATCTAACCCCGTGCTGTATCTGTCCTGGGAGTGTTTGATGGTGACAGTGTAGAGGGACCTTTACTCTGTATCTAACCCCGTGCTGTACCTGTCCTGGGAGTGTTTGATGGGGACAGTGTAGAAGGAGATTTTTCTGTATCTAACCCCATGCTGTACCTTTCCTGGGAGTTTTTGATGCGGACAGTGTAGATGGACCTTTACTCTCTATCTAACTCCATGCTGTACCTGTCCTGGGAGTGTTTGATGGGGCAGTGTAGATGGACCTTTACTCTCTATCTAACCCCGTGCTGTATCTGTCCTGGGAGTGTTTGATGGTGACAGTGTAGAGGGACCTTTACTCTGTATCTAACCCCGTGCTGTACCTGTCCTGGGAGTGTTTGATGGGGACAGTGTAGATGGACCTTTACTCTCTATCTAACCCCGTGCTGTATCTGTCCTGGGAGTGTTTGATAGTGACAGTGTAGAGGGAGCTTTACTCTGTATCTAACCCCGTGCTGTACCTGTCCTGGGAGTATTTGATGGGGACAGTGTAGAGGGAGATTTACTCCGTATTTAACCCCGTTCTGTACCTGACCTGGGAGTGTTTGATCTGGACAGTGTAGAGGGAGCTTTACTCTGTATCTAACCCCGTGTTGTACCTGTCCTGGGAGTTTTTGATGGGGACAGAGTAGAGGGATCTTTAATCTGTATCTAACCCCGTGCTGAACCTGTCCAAGGAGTTTTGATGGGGACAGTGTAGAGGGAGCTTTACTCTGTATCTAACAATGTGCTGCAACTCTCCTGGGAATGCTTGATGGGGACAGTGCAGAGGGAGCTTTACTCTGTTTCTAACCACATGTTTTATCTGTTCAGGGATTGTTTGATGGGGACAGTCTAGAGGGAGCATTACTCTGTATCTAACCCCGTGCTGTCCCTGTGCTCTGAGTGTTTGATGGGGACAGTGTAGAGGGTGCTTTACTCTGTATCTAACCTCTTGCTGTACCTGTCCTGGGATTGTTTGATTTGGACAGGGTAGAGGGAGATTTACTCTGTATCTAACCCCTTGCTGTATCCGTCCTGGGAGTGTTTGATGGGGACAGTGTAGAGGCAGCTTTACTCTGTATCTAACCCCTTGCAGTACCTGTCCTGGGAGTGTTTGATAGGGACAGTGTAGAGGGAGATTTACTCTGTATCTAACCCCGTGCTGTACCTGTCCTGGGAGTTTTTGATGGGGACAGTGTAGAGGGAGATTTACTCTGTATCGAACAATGTGCTGTACCTGTCCTGGGAGTGTTTGATGGGGTCAGTGGAGAGGGATCTTTACTCTTTATCAAAGCCCATGCTGTACCTGTCCTGCGAGTGTTTGATCGGGACAGTGTAGAGGGAGCTTTACTCTGTATCTAACCCTGTGCTGTACCTGTCCTGGGAGTGTTTTATCGGGATAGTGCAGAGGGAGCTTTACTCTGCATCTAACCCCGTGTTGTACCTGTCCAGGGAGTTTTTGATGGGGACAGTGTAGAGGGAGCTTTACACTGTATCTAAGCCCGTTCTTTACCTGTCCAGGGAGTGTTTGATGAGGGCAGTGTAGAGGTAGATTTACTCTGTATCTAACCCAGTGCTGTACCTTTCCTGGGAGTGTTTGATGGGGACAGTGTAGAGGGAGATTTACTCTGTATCTAACCTCGTGCTGTACATGTCCATGGATTGTTTGATGGGGACAGTGTAGGCGGAGATGTACTCTGTATCTAACCCGTGCTGTCCCAGGATAGGGAGTGTTTGATGGGGCAATTGTAGAGGGAGATTTACTCGGTATCTCACCCCGTGCTGTCCCTGTCCTAGGAGTGTTTGATGGGGACAGTGTAGAGGGAGATTTACTCTGCATATAACCCCATGTTGTACCTGTCCTGGGAGTGTTCGATGGGGACAGTGAAGAGGGAGATTTGCTCTGTATCTAATAATGTGATGTACCTCTCATGGGAATGTCTGTTGGGGACAGTGTAGAGGGAGATTCTGTCTGTATCTAACACGGGGCTGTACCTGTCCTGGGAGTGTTTGATGGGGACAGTGTAGAGGTAGCTTTACTCTCTATCTAACCCCGTGCTGTACCTGTCCTGGGAGTGTTTGATGGGGACAGTGTAGAGGGAGATTTACTCTGTATCTAACCCCGTGTTATACCTGTCCTGCGAGTGTTTGATGGGGACAGTGTGGTGGGAGCTTTACTCTGTATCTATCCCCGTGCTGTACCTGTCCAAGGAGAGTTTGATGTGGGCAGTGTAGAGGGAGCTTTACTCTGTATCTAACCCCGTGCTGTACCTGTCCTGGGAGTGTTTGATGGGGGCAGTGTAGAGGGAGATTTAATCTGTATCTGACCCCCGTGCTGTATCTGTCCTGGGAGTGTTTGATGCGGACAGTGTAGAGGTAGATGAACTCTGTATCTCACCCCGAGCTGTCCCTGTCCTGGTAGTGTTTGATGGGGACAGTGTAGAGGGAGCTTTAATCTGTATCTAACCCCCTGCTGTACCTGTCCAGGGAGTGTTTGATGGGGACAGTGTAGAGGGAAATTTACTCTGTATCTAACCCCGTGTTGTACCAGTCCTGGGAGTGTTTGATGGGGCATTGTAGAGGTAGATGTACTCTGTATCTCACCCCGTGCTGTCCCTGTCCTGGGAGTGTTTGATGGGGACATTGTAGAGGGAGCTTTACTCTGTATCTAACCCCGTGTTGTACCTGTCCTGGGAGTGTTTGATGGGGACAGTGTAGAGGGAGCTTTACTCTGTATCTAACCCCGTGTTGTACCTGTCCTGGGAGTGTTTGATGGCTACAGTGTAGAGGGAGATTTACTCTGTTTCTAACACTGTGCTGTACCTGTCCTGGGAGTGTTTGATGGGGACAGTGTAGAGGGATTTTTACTCTGTATCTAACCCCATGCTGTACCTGTCCTGGGAGTGTTTGATGGGGACAGTGTACAGGGAGCTTTACTCTGTATCTAACCCCGTGCTGTACCTGTCCTGGGAGTGTTTGATGGGGACAGTGTAGAGGTAGATTTACACTGTATCTAACCCAGTGCTGTACCTGTCCAGGGAATGTTTGATGGGGACAGTGTAGAGGGAGATTTACTCTGTATCTAACCCGGTGTTGTACCTGTCCTGGGAGTGTTTGATGGGGACAGTGTAGAGGGAGATTTACTCAGTATCTAACCCTGTGCTGTACCTGTCCTGGGAGTGTTTGATGGGGACAGTGTAGAGGGTGATTTACTCTGTATCTAACCCCGTGCTGTCCCTGTGGTGGGTGTGTTTGATGGGGACAGTGTAGAGGGAGATTTACTCTGTATCTAACCCCGTGTTATACCTGTCCAAGGAGTGTTTGATGTGGACAGTGTAGAGGGAGCTTTACTCTGTATCTAACCCCGTGCTGTACCTGTCCTGGGAGTGTTTGATGGGGGCAGTGTAGAGGGAGATTTACTCTGTATCTAACCCCGTGCTGTACCTGTCCTGGGAGTGTTTGATGGGGACAGTGTAGAGGGAGATTTACTCTGTATCTAACCCCGTGCTGTACCTGTCCTGGGAGTGTTTGATGGGGGCAGTGTAGAGGGAGATTTACTCTGTATCTAACCCCGTGTTATACCTGTCCAAGGAGTGTTTGATGCGTACAGTGTAGAGGGAGCTTTGCTCTGCATCTTACCCCGTGCTGTACCTGTCCTGGGAGTGTTTGATGGCGACAGTGTAGATGGACCTTTACTCTCTATCTAACTCCGTGCTGTACCTGTCTTGGGAGTGTTTGATGGGGACAGTGTAGATGGACCTTTACTCTCTATCTAACCCCGTGCTGTATCTGTCCTGGGAGTGTTTTATAGGTTCAGTGTAGAGGGAGCTTTACTCTATTTCTAACCCCGTGCTTTACCTGTCCAGCGAGTGTTTGATGGGGACAGTGTAGAGGGAGATTTACTCTGTATCTAACCCCGTGCTGTACCTGTCCTGGGAGTGTTTGATGGGGACAGTGTAGAGGGAGCTTTACTCTGTATCTAACCCCGTGCTGTTCCTGTCCTGGGAGTGTTTGATGGGGACAGTGTAGAGGGAGATTTACTCTGTATCTAACCCTGTGCTGTACCTGTCCTGGGCGTGTTTGATGGGGACAGTGTAGAGTGAGATTTCCTCTGTATCTAACCCCGTGCTGTCCCTGTCGTGGGAGTGTTTGATGGGGACAGTTTAGAGGGAGATTTACTCTGTATCTAACCCCGTGTTATACCTGTCCTGCGAGTGTTTGATGGGGACAGTGTAGTGGGAGCTTTACTCTGTATCTATCCCCGTGCTGTACCTTTCCAATGAGTGTTTGATGTGGACAGTGTAGAGGGAGCTTTACTCTGTATCTAACCCCGTGCTGTACCTGTCCTGGGAGTGTTTGATGGGGACAGTGTAGAGGGAGATTTACTCTGTATCTGACCCCCGTGCTGTATCTGTCCTGGGAGTGTTTGATGCGGACAGTGTAGAGGGAGCTTTACTCTCTATCGAACAATGTGCTGTACCTGTCCTGGGAGTGTTTGATGGGGACAGTGTAGAAGGAGATTTTTCTGTATCTAACCCCATGCTGTACCTTTCCTGGGAGTTTTTGATGCGGACAGTGTAGATGGACCTTTACTCTCTATCTAACTCCATGCTGTACCTGTCCTGGGAGTGTTTGATGGGGCAGTGTAGATGGACCTTTACTCTCTATCTAACCCCGTGCTGTATCTGTCCTGGGAGTGTTTGATGGTGACAGTGTAGAGGGACCTTTACTCTGTATCTAACCCCGTGCTGTACCTGTCCTGGGAGTGTTTGATGGGGACAGTGTAGAAGGAGATTTTTCTGTATCTAACCCCATGCTGTACCTTTCCTGGGAGTTTTTGATGCGGACAGTGTAGATGGACCTTTACTCTCTATCTAACTCCATGCTGTACCTGTCCTGGGAGTGTTTGATGGGGCAGTGTAGATGGACCTTTACTCTCTATCTAACCCCGTGCTGTATCTGTCCTGGGAGTGTTTGATGGTGACAGTGTAGAGGGACCTTTACTCTGTATCTAACCCCGTGCTGTACCTGTCCTGGGAGTGTTTGATGGGGACAGTGTAGATGGACCTTTACTCTCTATCTAACCCCGTGCTGTATCTGTCCTGGGAGTGTTTGATAGTGACAGTGTAGAGGGAGCTTTACTCTGTATCTAACCCCGTGCTGTACCTGTCCTGGGAGTGTTTGATGGGGACAGTGTAGAGGGAGCTTTACTCTGTATCTAACCCCGTGTTGTACCTGTCCTGTGAGTCTTTGATGGGGACAGTGTAGAGGGAGCTTTACTCTGTATCTAACCCCGTGCTGTACCTGTCCTGGGAGTGTTTGATGGGGACAGTGTACAGGGAGCTTTACTCTGTATCTAACCCCGTGCTGTACCTGTCCTGGGAGTGTTTGATGGGGACAGTGTAGAGGTAGATTTACACTGTATCTAACCCAGTGCTGTACCTGTCCAGGGAATGTTTGATGGGGACAGTGTAGAGGGAGATTTACTCTGTATCTAACCCGGTGTTGTACCTGTCCTGGGAGTGTTTGATGGGGACAGTGTAGAGGGAGATTTACTCAGTATCTAACCCTGTGCTGTACCTGTCCTGGGAGTGTTTGATGGGGACAGTGTAGAGGGTGATTTACTCTGTATCTAACCCCGTGCTGTCCCTGTCGTGGGTGTGTTTGATGGGGACAGTGTAGAGGGAGATTTACTCTGTATCTAACCCCGTGCTGTACCTGTCTTGGGAGTGTTTGATGGGGACAGTGTAGATGGACCTTTACTCTCTATCTAACTCCGTGCTGTACCTGTCTTGGGAGTGTTTGATGGGGACAGTGTAGATGGACCTTTACTCTCTATCTAACCCCGTGCTGTATCTGTCCTGGGAGTGTTTGATGGGGACAGTGTAGAGGGAGATTTACTCTGTATCTAACCCCGTGCTGTACCTGTCCTGGGAGTGTTTGATGGGGACAGTGTAGAGGGAGCTTTACTCTGTATCTAACCCCGTGCTGTTCCTGTCCTG